>QWTY01000972.1:31631-49253 GCA_008033365.1 Pseudorectes ferrugineus
AACTACTGTGGACTCATATACAAAGACACTTTCAGTCTCTGCCGTCGGGTTGTTGGAGAAGCCTGCTGCCACCCCGGCACGGCTTGCGACAGGGTTGTTGTTTTTTTTTTTAAAGAAGTTAGTCTTTAAGTAGGTGATTTAGGAGGATATTTAAGGACAGAAGTCCAGAACACTCAGGAAATATCAGTAAGAAGTGACTTCTCTACACCCCTATACAAATGATCAGGGGTTCCAAAAAGGCTGCTTATATAAATACATGTCCTATAAGCATCCAAATGTAGAGCGGATAGGGCTAGCCTGAATCTTCTTATAACTATCCTGAGAAAAAAGGATACCATTATTTTAAAATCACTTACTCCTATTGTTGATAATACAGAGCCTTTAATTTAGTAGTTTTCTGAACAGTTGGAAGCTCAGGAATGCTATGCTTTTTTTTTCCATTGACTGTTTTAAGAGGTGAAAATGTTCAGAACAGTCTTAATCTAAATAACTGCCTTTTTAGCTGTTCTCCATTTTGGAAAGTTCAGACTTCTGTTAGCATTCCATTTAACAACTCCGAAGTGCTTCTCCAAAACAATGAAAATCATCATCTTTTCTGAATTTATTGCAAGGATAATAATTTTTTAAAACTCTTTCTGTCCTCATAATGCTTCAGGTTTTTTTTTTCCTTAATATTCTATATCAGAATTATAACACTTCTGTGGTTCTTCATAATTATCCTATACAATATGCTTTTTGTAGATAGTCATGTGTGATGGTATTTTCACATCAAAAGGCAAAGGTACAGGTGTTCAGGATACGGCTAAGTTCCATTTCTTAGTTTTTCATGCATTAAAATATAATTTTCAATATTTCACTGCTGTAGTTTTTGTGGGGTTTTTTTAATAATTTTTTTATATTTGCAAAAAACTTTCAGTGATAGATATTCATTGCTTTATTTTGTTGTCAAAGGAATAGTACTGGGAAGAACAGCAAAACTAATTCATGTATGATTTTGCGGCAGAACACACAATAAAGATGTAAATAATGTGTTTTGCAGCTGTTTCTAAAATGCCACTTAGACTTTTTCTGACACTTCACTATGCTGTGTCAGTTGATGATAACTTGCATTTCAGTCACCGGTGTTAAGGGAGATGCTGGGAAGAAAGGATTGATTACCAGTATAATTTCTAATCTGGGCAACAGGAATTAATGAAGTTTATTAGCAGATGATGTTACAGAAACCATCTTCATACTGAAGTCATAAATTCAGTATTTTTGTGAACTTGCGTTGTGAAAGGGTGTTTCAAGTCAATATTTTAAATGGCACATATTAAAAATCCCTTGTGATTGTTGTATGTGAATAGAATCGGCAATGCTGTACCTGAGACACTAACCGTGCAGCTCTCATGAGACATCCTCTATCGTGCCATGGATAAGGACTGAGATGAAGTGGGTATGTTAGGGGATTCACTGTTACTCCAGATTTCTATGGCTAATTTGAAGCAACTTTAGTTTTTTCAGTAGCCAAAGAAGTATGCAGAACATGTGAGAATCCATACACTTTACTAATAGTTACATTTGTTGGGGGAAATAGGAAGTTTGTGCATGGGTTTTTTTGTAAATCTCTCTTTTTTTGGGCATGTGTGAAAGTTACCACAGCACTGCTGCACACCTTTAGTTGGAGAACAAGGTGAGAAGATGTGCTACATACACACAAGTATTAGGGCAATGTGCTTCGTGCATGTAGATTGAGTAGAGCGTAGTCCAACTGTGAGGTTGTCTTCAGTCTTGAACTCTTTTTTTCCTCTCCTACTTGCTCGAGCCTTTAATTTTTCTTTCATGTCCAATTATTTCTTAAAAATGGTGTGAATTACTGAATTCAAGATTACTATTTTGATTCTTACAGGAATTTGGATATGAATCTGGATATAAAACCTTGGAGGCTACTCAGAAAGGAGTGTATGTTATTGACACTAATCTAGGTGTAATGCCATATGTTTCAGAAAGGTATCATATGTCTGCCAGCAACAATCTGATTTTTATTTTTTGACTTCTCAGAATGTATGTGGTTAATACTGTGTAACTGATATTTTTGGCTTTGCTCTACAAAGAGAAGATATTAATGAAACGAACCATTGGTATAGAGCACTTCTTTCCAGTGGCTTTATAGTGTTTTAAAGCTTTTATTTCAACTTGTAAACCTCAAGTGCACCAAGTGTTAGAGGATTAAGAAGTGTACAGATTTATTGCCATTTCTTGCATTATTCTACTGTAGCTAAAATATTCTTTTGGTTCTCAGTGTCAGATACAATTGAAATGATAGCCATTTTACTCAAGGAAATTTTAATGGCTTTTATTTAAAATTAAGTTGAAATATGGTCTATGAATACTTAGGTACTGGACATTTGTATTCATATACGTGAGCTATTAGTGACAAAACAAGTTGAACTGAATCTCTGTAGAATAACTGATTTCTCATCTGAGCTTATTTTTGTGACATTGATTGCATTATTTTCTTTGTTAAGCTCTGCTCTCTAAAAGACTATATGTTATGGATATGTTTGGGCCATAAAGATGGCACAGCAAACCCAGGGATGATCACCCAGTTTGGTGAAAGTGTGGTGTAGGAGCACCTACTCCATTCTTCATTTTTTTTCATGGCATACAACTCCAGCCATTCCCAGTTTTTTCCCCACACTTTTTCTTAACATATCCCACTGTAACTAATACATGCAACAGGTGGTTGTGGAAGAAGCAGGTGTTCAATCACTGAGACTTTTTGGTCTGTGTGTGTCTTAGTATCTCAGTTGTTTTATGCATGCTCAAATATTACATATTTCAGAAATTACCTAATTTTTCCCTTTTAACCCAGAGCTCCTTTTAGTGATAGCATTGCAGTGCATTTTTCAGTTGAAAATCTTCTGTTATCACACTGAAAGATCATGTGTGGGAATCCCTGTATTTTTACTGGGAATATTTTATAGATATATTTGCCTTTTAGTACCATTGTTGTACATAGTATTTGTGTAAATTAGGTGCCTCTGTAAGCTTACAGATTTCCTAAATAATATAATTGATGCCTAATACTAAGTTTAGAGTAACCACCCTGTTGAAATGGCTGTGCACAGGTTTTGTCTATGGTCTGGTCTGATGTCATGGGAAGAACAGGGACTGCAAGTATTAATTTGAGGTACCATGGATATTATTGCCTATGATACTACCAATCACATGAATTATGAATGTTTCCCATACACTTAGGTTTTTTTCTAACCGCCTCTCCAAAATGTATCAATCTTTGCATCATTCGACCGTTTTCTAAACACTTCTGCCATAGATAGTTCTTAGAAAAGAAGTAAGGGAGCAAATAGTAACTAATTATTTGCTAGTTTTGTGCAAGGGAAAGAAGTAGTAGTTAGAGCTTCTGATTAAACACTTTTATATAGAAAAAAAATAGCCGCAAGATTGTTTGTTTCAAACAAGATACTGAAACTGAGTTTTTATGGGAAAAAATAACAAAGGAATCCATGAAAACCATTATTTTATAAAATTATTTTTGCTGGAAGAAAACTCGTTTCGTCTTTTTGTCTGGAAACAGTCAATAGTTTGCTCAGGAGAAGGAGATTTACAAACTTTTTGTGATGTGATATATTCTCAATACTTATATTTTCAGCTATTTGCTTAATTAAGTCAATCTTCAGTGCTCAGTGTGACTCAATTACTATTCTCATATTCTCAGTAACAGTAGCATAGCAAGTTTGTCTTGCTCAGCTTTCACCTGCTTACTTGCGTGCTAACATGAAGACAACACTGAAGTTGTTTTTAGAATGAATGGAAAGTGATGGCAAGAAGCTTGTGATTTGGAGTCAACTTTTAAGCATTCATTATGTTGCAAGGTACTAATAATGTGGCATGTGAGAAGGAGGAAATTCAGTAAATTACAATCATACATACATTCTTCCTAAAAATCCCCAATAAAAATATGGTTTTATTTACAGTGAATAAATCTCTAGGCATGTAATGGTAAAGCTTTTGGTGCAGAAACACCCTCACCACCTCATCACTGTTGTAATTATATTTGGCATTCTGTGCCTTACGGCAAATTAGCTAGAATTAAAAAATACAGCAAGGGAAGGGTATTGCATTGACTATTTAAAAGTTGTTCAGTTAATAGGCTTCTTAATTTCACTTAAAAGAAAATTAGTATATGTATGTTTGCCTCTGAATGTGAAGTTTTCTTGGAAGAATCATGAGAATTGGTGGGAGGTCATTGACATCTTCTAACAAAATAAACTTTAAAATTCCAACAACAGTATGAAACTGTGGTGTAGCATAAAGATGTATTAGAGGTTAAGATAAAAGCTCCAAAACAGGTAAAAGCTATATACATATACTCAGGCCTATATACAAATACACAGAAGCCAGTTTTATTAGCCCTGAAACATATAAGAAATACAGGGATAAACTTTTTAGCCCAGCCTATTGCACCAGGACAAGGTGCAATAATTTAAACTGAATGAGGGTAGATTCAGACTAGTTATAAGCAAGAAATTTTACAGTAAGAGTGGTAAAGCATTGCAGTCCTATTGTTACTGAGTGTATTTGGATTGCTCATTATTTTCTGAAGTTATACTTGAAAAATCTGAATATGCAGTATACAAATGTATACTGCTTACGCTTTCTAAAATACAGATTTGAGTTACTGATGTAGCAGTAATGACATGCAGGGTAGGACACCTTGTACTTAGTACGTGCATGATGATTTTTTTCTCAGGGTTTAGGTGAAATTACATTTATAAGCTGGTTTCAAACTACAGTGTTAAGGTTTAGGCACTGGTGCTGTTGGCAGATCAGAAAGGAGCTGTCAAAAAGTACGGAATCATACTAGAACCATAAGACTTACGTTATATTTGCACACTTTGCATATGTCATACAGCTTTTTAAACATGGTGGTGTTGGTACATACATGGTCTGTTTCTCAAAGTTGGACTCAGAGAGAGCAGGATTTGCAATGTCAAGACCTGTCTTACATATTTAAGTAATATATTTCAAATTGCAGAAGTAATGGAATACTATTTATATTAGGAGTGTGATAACATGCAAATGTTTTGGAGGAGCCTGTTCCAACATTGCTTCTTACCATCCTTTACCTCAACAGACCAGTCTGTTAAGTTATGAAAATATTGTTGTGTCAGGATACATTTTTGGGGCATACTAGCTGCAGGCTAATTCATGGAGGATGTTGTGGAGATGATTTGTTTCAGTCAGATCATACTGGTCGCTGAAATCACTACTAATTTCTGAATCACATTTTGTCATCTGCATTCAATGCATATGTGTGATTACCTATGGATGTATTTATATAATTGGGGTAAAAATCTGCTGAACAATGGCATAATGAGAACTTCTCAACCCTAAGAAAAAAGCACAAAGCTACTGCAAAATTAAACAAGGTTTGGAAATGAGATATGAAGGAAAAATTGAATGTTTAATACTTCTTTTCAAAAATTGCAGTTCTAAGTCAAATAAAAATACCAAATTTCAAAACATCTTATCAACTGCAGTGATAATACCAAAAACCAAAGTACCAAAAACTTATTTAAATATGGGGTAAAGTTAGTTTGTAAATAATACTTAAATACTGTTGTAAGTAAAGTAAAATAAAAATGCATGGACTAAACTGTATAAATTATACCTTATTTTGCTAGCATGGCTTTCTTTGTGTGAGAGCTGTTGGTGACATGATGATAAATGAATAATGAAAGTTAATAGGTTTAAGAAAGCATATTATTATACAAGTGCTTCTTTAGATGTTGATGCATTCTAGAGCATGATGATTTGGTTTCCAAATGTACAAAGAGGAGGGTTTTTTCTCACAGCATTCTGTACACTTAATGTTTTTAAAAATTTGTCTGATCCTTGTCCAACCTGAGTAAAATACTACATGCTATCACACCTATTATCACTGGGGTTTTTTTCTCACAGTAAATTGAATTGGGCTTGCATGTTCATTTTCAGCTTTCCCTTCATGCACACATTTTTCTGAGTTTTCATTTTTCCATTAATTTCTTCTTCTTCAGGTGCAATCTAGCTCCTGTGGTGGAGTTTGCTGCCGATGTGGGAACTAAATCTGATTTTATAACCATGAACCCATCAGTTGTACAAAGAGCATTTGGAGGCTTTCGGAATGAGAGTGACAGAGAAAAATTTGTGCACAGACTATCCATGCTGAATGACAGTGTCCTTTGGATCCCAGCTTTCATGGTCAAAGGTGGAGAGAAGCATGTGGAGTGGGTTAATGCATTAATCCTTAAGAATAAATTGAAAGTGCGAACTGCCTATCCATCACTGAGACTTATTCATGCTGTCAGAGGGTAAGTGTATGGAAGAGACTGGTCTGTCCTTAGCACAATGAAACTCATATCTAGAATTCCTAGCAGGCAGAAAAAAGATTAATATCGAAAGGAGCATGGTATTTCCCTTATTGATGTAATGGATTGCATTTATGGTAAGTTTGTTTGGTAATAAGTGTTGGCCACTCATTTCGCCAGCTCTGCTGCAAACAGCTGAAATGCATTAGCACAATAACTTTTCCAATTGCACTTTTATGTACAAAAATGTATCATCATTTAGTGATAAGTTAATCTTAAGAATAGTCTGAATTCAGTGTACAGTGAAGTGCTACATGTTTTCTTTGGGAAATGACTGTGAAGATAAAAAATACAATCTAAATAGCATCAGGGGTAAGGTAGCAACCTTGTAAATAATGAAGCCTGGCAGATCTGAAAATAATGAGCTCCTTCATAAAATGTCTGGGATTTTGAGCAATCTGTCTCCTTTTGAATTTGGCCAGATGCTTGGGTAATTCAAAAATATTGATCAGAATCACTGAAAATGTTAACGAAACCACTTGTTAGAAAAAATATCTGTGCTTTGAGCAGATATTTTTCTTTTTAACCCCGTAATTAAACAAAACTTTCAGATGAAGGCTTCAGTGTCTTTGTCACTACTATATTCTACAAGTATATAGGGCTATGCGTGAAAATCATTCAAAAGATGATGGTAGTGCAATGTGTTTGTACATCAAATTATGACAGAATGGTAATATTCAGCTTGAGTTCCTTGAAATGTGCTGTCTCTTTGTGGGGTTTAGGAAGATGCCTAAAGTACTGCTATTGGCTTGTACACCAGTTACTGATTATGTAGCTGTTCTTACTGTTACAGCAGCAGAGATAAGTTTAGAAAGGATGTTTGAACCGTTATCCCAATGTAGTATGAGAATAAAGCTTAGAAATAAGTTGTCCTTCAGGATATTTTGCCATGTCTCGTAGATTAATTGCTGCATTCCCTTTCTGGTGCGCTTCTGGCACTGGAAAAAAAATAATCTGTTGCCTTTGAAGTTAGGAAATGCCTCAGAAAACCTTTACTTTTTTTACTCGGTCAGTTTCGTTACACGTTTAGACTTTAGCTATTTATGGGCCACGATTGTGTTGAATTTTCAAGTATTCAAAATGTCTGCAGTACATAGGTATAGTGGTTTGTATGTGTATATAAATCTGTCTGAGATTGCTTCCAGTTTACAAACAACCGTTTTAATTTCCATCTGCTAAATCTGGGCAAAATTATCAAATGTGAATGGTAATTCAGAATGTGCAGTCTTTAAGCTGGCCAATTTGAAAGTCCTTTAGGGGGCTTTGTCTTAAAAAAATTATTAGTACCTACATTGTCTCTCCGAATGAGGCAACAAAAGCTCTACCATCTGAATTGTTGAAAATTTGGATTCAGCTGTATTTTGGATTATACCTAGCAGTGTCATCTGATATGACTGCATAGATTCATCCAGTTGTTGAATCTGCACTTTAAACTCCATAGTAAATTTAAATTGATATCAAGAGTTCTTTGATGTAATGAACCTAAAATTTTATTAAAATATGGAAGTATGGTATATTTAGGGTCAAATCCTTTCATATCTAATCATCAGTAAGGTTCATAATTCCAGCCTGACGTGTTAAATACAAATACAGAACATCTTATGCTGAAGGGTGCAGGCTCAAGGTTTGGAAAGTGTTGTCTGTATTCCTTTTTATATGTATTAAACTGTCAAATTTTTCCTTCATTAGTCTTTAAAGCATATGGTGTAGGCACTTTCTAATGGCAGAACATAAAGTTTCTTAGACTTCTGATCTAGTGAGGCCAAATTCTTCATTTCTAATGCAGAATAAAGTTATATTAGAGTTTTATCCAATAACAGGTCAGTTTGGCTACAATCACAGCACTGCACTGAAATTCTCACTCCTGTTCTTCCTTCTCTTTTAATGAAAGAAACTTTATGAGCAGTATGTAGTGTTCCCGAGTTGCTATTGATCAGATTACTGCATTCTGAGATAGGTTTTGAAACTTTTCTTTCTGTCCATCTCTGTACTTTTTGAGTTAAAAAAAAAAAAGATGATGTGGTATTGGAAAAAGAAACTACTGTTTTGCTGATTTCATGCCTTATAAAACTTCTGTGAGTGATGGCTGCTCCTCTAAAATCTCAGAAGGATTTTAGGTTTTAAAACCAGATTATATACATACAAAGTCCAACATGCTAACTACTTTTTAAATCAGTAGTATCATAAATGGCCATTTGATTCAGATTTTTTTCTTCAGTAGATTTAGATCAAGTGGGATTACCTGTGATAATTTTTTGCTATTTTGATTTTTCACTTCTTGATCAATAAGTTTTGAATATTAGATTTTGGGAGTGATTTGGGAGCCATTGCATGATTTTTGTAAAGTGTCTCTAAAAGCTAATTTATGGAGCTTTTAATGTCACTGTCACTATTGACAAAATAAATGAGACAATCAATACATGACAGAGTTCAAGTTGGAACTAAGATCTTTAAATGAACATCTTAACTGATTAAAAATATTTACTTGCTCTCTAATATCACTGCCAAGAAGATTAATTATAAAGTAATTATAATGAACAAACCACATATCTTTTTTTTTAATTGACTTCAGTGACTAATTTCAGAAACTTTTTTTTAATAATGAGGCTGAGATTTAATGCCAAACTATTTCATTAGGATTATTTGTATAATATTTTCCAAATGAAATTACACTCTCTGAGGTGTGGAAAGTGTCTGTATAGAGGCTTGTCTCAGTAGCAGAGCTGTAATTGAATATGGATTAAACAGTAGGCAAATAGGAACTGAGCCTGCTGGGATTAGAGTCCAGATCATGTTGTTTACTTTAAGTGGCGGCAGACAACCAAGCTCGAAAGTAGGATCAGCAGCATGTTCTCTATGGATCCCGCCTTGCAGATCCATGGAGGGATTAGAGAGGGTTCCTGAGACCAAACATGTAGTTGGTACATTGGGTGGAGATCAGTTAACTCCCAGAGCCTTGCACAGCACTCTTTTTTTGTGCTTCTGCTGGTGAATATCTGAAGACATCTGCTGAAGAGGCTGAATACCACCACCCCCCTTGCCCTGCCGAGCAATACAGATTTACAATACACTAGTTTAGTACAGTTTTCTGAGTTTTCTCGGATTTCCTCTCCTCAGTCCACAAAACAAAGTTCTCACGCTCATCTTGATGTGTAAGAATGTTTTCTTGGCTGCTTTTCCAGCTAAAGCCATCCAGTACAAAACTGGATATTTTGAACTATTAGTCACTCAGCAGCAGTATCACTGAAATTGCTTCACATTAGACTCCCTCCCATCTTTTGGGTACAAAACAGTTGTGTGGACATCCTGTGGGATTTGCCTGTGCTCCACTTATTTCCTCCTTGATACTGCCTGTGAAAGAGCAGTATTATCCTGCGTTAAACATGGCAGAACTCCCACTGAAATCTCTGAGTTTTGCCTATGTAAGGAGTATGCTGTGCCTATTTATGGTCACTTCTCAGTGCAGGGTCTTTTTTTTTTTATTAGTGAAAGCAAACAGCTGTTCTTTGGATGTAGTGACCTTTTGCACAACTTTACCACATCTTCAGAGTTCTTTACTCTGGGAATTAGAGAGAAAATACTTTCAGAAACTGAAACATGCAGAAATCGAGTTGTTCTCCAGCAGCTCTGTGCTGAGAAATGAGTACTGTGAGTAATCTATATTGTCAAAACTTCTGTTTCTTTTCTTCCTGCTAACAGACTTTCCTTTTCAGCTTACTGCTAAAATGTATTTATTAAGAAAAGATGTTTTGGAATACATGGATGAATAAATCACCTGAGAAAATACTACAAAAATGGCCATTAAGCTAAAAATAGAATTCCAAATATAAAATCACTGTGTCTTTTGCATCATGTATATAAATACTCAAAATTCTGGGAAAAAATTTCACACTAGCTTCTTTTCAGTGGAGTACAATCCTCTTTTTTATATATGTGGACATTAAAAATAGGAGTTCTACATTGTAGTACCCTTGTGCCCTAGCATAAGGTATCCTTAGAGCTGGCTTTGTTTAACTTCTACAAACAAATGGGATGCCAGTTAGTTTTGATTTTAAGAACCCAATCTATTGTGTGAAGTTGTCCTTCTAATCCCAATATCCTGTCATATGCGGAGAGCAGGAAGTGATGTTCCTGTTCTTGAAGTGGAGACACTCCAGAGTTGACTTTTCAGTCTAGCAGCTACTTGCCAGAGCTGCAGCACCCCTGCATCTCTTAAGGATATAGTTCAAAGTTTCTCAGGATGAGCTTTTATTTCCTTTGCACAAGTTCTCCTATTTTGTCACATTTCTGAAAGATTTAGCAAGGTCTGTTAAGAGATACCTCACTTTTTGAGAGATAGTTTTCATTAGAAGCAAGCACAGTTGAAGTAGAGAACATGAAGGCAGAACTGACTGTGCACTAAACTGCTTTTTATATTTTTCACTGCCTGGTCCATTTTGCCAGGTAAGCCAAGAAAAACTTATCATGATAATAGGGATAATTTTTATCTACTTTTTTTATTCTTATTTACCTTTTGACAATAAACTTCTGTGAGTTTTTGTTTTGGGAGAACGGTTTCATCTCTTACTGAAGCAACTGTTTTGTTCCTTATTAGCAGTGTTTATATAACACTTGTAAGACTTACTCTTCTCAGATTGAATTTCAGGTTTCAACTAGTGGAGAGCAACAGAATTAGTCATAAGAAAAAATAGGAATGAAATTTTCCATTTTCAAGTTTTGCTGCATATTTTATCTACCATGAGCAACAGCACTGTACCTAATGCTAATGACTCTTAGGAGCTAAGCAGAAAGTAACACACAGTTTATTCATACAGTGTATCTGCAAATTTATATTTATTTGAAAACTGTTTTGGTACTTAATGATGATTATTTTTCAATTTTAAGTTTGGGGGGTTTTTTAAAATTTATTTTCCTTACGTAAAACCTGTGTTTCTGAAAACCATAAAAATGCGTTATAACTCTCATTTGATCATATCATACAAAACTCTAACAAAAACTGTAGCTGTGCAATTGAGAAGTAAACTAGAAACAGTTTTTGTAGTCTGTTTTTGACAAACAAGTTACAGAGACAACTGGAATCCATAGACAGTGATGTTACCATATAGTATTAATAGAACTGAGAATAGATTCTCTTGGGATTTTTTTGACACATGGGATGAATTATCTGTTGATGCTGGCTGGGACGTGTATGCATGAGAAAATTGTTAGGTTTCCTTCCTATTTTTTAAAGTGATGTTTCTAAGATGAGACAATAATAAAAATTCTGCTAATTTTTGTTTTGATTGTAATGCCTACCAAGAGTTTTTAAAGACACATTCATTTAGTTTTGATCTTACTGGGCTTCTTTGATGAGGAGAGGTTGTATTAAGCATCCAGCCGGTAACAGATTTCTTCAAATGCTTAGTTAACTACTGAGGTAACATGGAAATAAGCGAACAAAGCTATAGCTATATGCACTGTACAGTTTGGCCTTTTGCTTTGGTCAATTCAAGTCATTGCGTTGTTAACGTGAATAGTGCTTCAGTGAAATAATACATTGGCACAATAGTTAACAGTGGTGTCAGTACAGGAAGGAGCAGTTTGGCTTAATATGTTCTGTAGCCTTGCTTTTTAATGCATATTCGTTTCTTCAAGAATGTTTTAATGGATTTGTTTGAAGCCTCTGAGTTCTTGTTGGTATACAAGGAGAGACTTAAGTGTTGCAGATCAGAAGCACTGAGTAGCATTTGGGCATGTTTTGTCTGGAGTTACCAAGTGCCAAGACTAATGGCTGCTACCTTCTTCCCAAACACTAGTGCCAAAATGTAGATGCTGTGTGTTCTATTTGTGGGTAAAAAGTTGTTGATAACACACCAGTGTTTTGGCTGTGCCTGAATGGCACTTGCACAGCCTCAAAACCTCCCTATTACCAAAGGAAATGCCATGCCATCCAGCATCATGCTCAGCAAGCAATACAACTGTGGTAGCAGAAGAAGGTGGGAGGTGGCTCTTTCATTCACCTAGTAAGCTGTATTTATCTTGATCCCTGAGTTTACTTGGTTTTGCTCTTCCTGTTCTCTCCCCACCCCACTGAGGAGTGGGGAGGGGAGTGAGAGCATCTGGGCAGTGTCAGGCCACCATGTGAGGGAAGGAATTTGTTTATTGGGTGCATCAGCCATGTATAGGCTTTTCAGAGGCTAAGGGAAGCCTGTTTCAGTTTGCATCAAAGAATTAGAAAGTGAGAAAAAGGGTGAGCATTGCTCTATTTCAGACTCTTGGGAGGGTCAGGTCAGTGCTGGCATGCCTTGTGTGATGTTTTAAGAACAGAATATGTTTTCAAAGAAAATAACTGATTCATGAGGTGTTAAATCTGGATTCTGCTTCTTTGCTGTTGGAAGGCACACCGTAGTTGAGGTAGATGCTAGCAGTGACTGTGTTTCAGATGGAATGAGATTTGAAGTCTCTCACCAGTACTCATTTCCTTCCCATTCTAGGCCAAAGTCTCTGTCCTTCTGCATTTTGTCTTCTGTGTCTCTTTAAGCAGAGGTTGTTCCTGTGAATCCTGTTTTTAGGTGTTCTGCTGTCCTTATCCTCTTTTGTAGCCATAAGGACGTATTTATACATATGTGGGAGGTTAGTGCTGTTTGGATTTACATTACGAATTCAATACTATAACACTGCTGTATTGAAGTCCTTTTCTGAGATCTCTCCTTCTGTCTTCCACGGGTGAATTAGTAGGCCATAGGAAAAAGTAAGAAAATAACAGTTACTTCTATAATGTGTAAAAAATAATTACTTTCATTTCTAACTTTTCTTAAGTAGTATTTCCGTATAGAAATATTATAGTCCCTATACCTCATGAGCACTGTGGAAATGGGCTATTGATGTTTTCTAGTATGTATTTAGTGGAAGCAAGTGTCATAATTTGCATTTTTGTATCATATATTTAGTGAAGTAGTCAAGGAAAATGGACTTAGCGAAAATTATTGCTAGAACTTGCTTTTTCGTTTTACATTTAGTTATACTTCATTGTCTACCTCAGGGATACAGGGGACTTTCCAAAGAAAATGAGTAATCATTTTCTTTCGCAAGAAAAGAAGGCCTGTAAAAGGAATCTGAGATAGGGCCTTACTGAAAACAAATGCAGCCCCTGGTTTCAGAACATTTTGGAGGCTCACAAGGTGGGGGTTTTTGTTTCCTTTTTTTTTTTCCATTTTAGTATAAGTGTGGGCACACTCATTAGCAGAATTGGCAGAGGGGAAGTAGTGGGTGTTTCACAGTCATACTGAAACCAACAGGTGGCACAGTTTATGCTTGTATCAAATTATTTAGCCTCAGATGAAATGGAATCTACAGATGGGCTAACAAGGCAGTAGAAAGATTTATGTGTGGCATTAACTTTACAGGTGAGGGCTTGCCTTTTTCACCTTTTGGTCTATAACGGACAGAGCATAGAAATGCAATAGGAAAAAGGTGGTTTACAGAACATAGCTCTCAATGACAAGAAGCTTTCAGAAAATAATCTCAGTGTTACATTTTATCTTCCTTTGCAGAGCTAGCAGTCATTTAAAAATCACTAAAGAGAAATCCTGAGGTCTGATAAAGACAAGGTCAAGGAGAGAAGCCCTCCCTCCACACTGCAGTGTGTTCTCCTCTAAAAGGCATCCACTGGAAGCTGTGTTGGGTGTGTGAAACCCTGGGAGCACAGCTGTGAGCTGTGCTATGGAGAAATGAGTGCCAAGCAGATGGGGCAGCTCAGCCTGCTGCAGGGGGATTGCTGCATGCTGGCACTGGAAACAAAATGCAGGCTTGACCCCTAGATCACCGGTGGCAATTGGGATTTCTGCTGCCTGCAAGGGGTTTGTTGTGGGTTTCCAGAGAGGAGTGGATTTGCTGTAGTTTGTGGGTTTCCCCCAGGGATGTTTCACAGTGGGAGCAGATCCAAAGGGATGATGCTGGCTGGCTCTGGAGTCTATTAGAAAATGAACTGGATGAATTCAGAAGAGAGAGAACAGGTTTGGGAGGATATGGGTGGAGGAAGATTTGGTTCATTCATTTGTTAATGTCAGCTCTCTCATGTTGTTAGTAGCAAACATCTTTTCCAGATGAATCTGTTAAGAGAACAGTAGGCTTCTCACCAGCAAGGATAAGGTCTGGTGAAGGGCACAAAATTATGCCTCAGATCTCCTTGTGTTAACTCATGAGACTGCTAAGCCATCATTCTGTTTTGGTATGATGATCATTCTCTGAAGGAGAGGTGAAAGAGAAGAGAAAATCTGTCTTTCTGGTTTTGTTTTCGATTTTTATAAACTTGTTTGTAATATGCAAAGCAAGTTCCAGGCACAGAATATCTGGGAAATGTGCCTATGTGTAAACACACTTTATTTCTATAGCATTGATGACTTGAAGTTGAGTAGCTTGAATTCAGACTGAAGATCTCACTTTAAATGACTGTTAATTACATGGTTGATGGTAACTTAGTAAAGCCACTGACAATATACGAAGTAATTGTATTGTACAATTGCACTGTAAGTAGCAGTAAGCTCAGATTTTGTTAAAGGGCTTTAATCCATAAAGTGAGAACTATTTCATTTTAAAATAATTTTAAATGTGTTTACACAACCTTTTTTTTTTCTTTTTAAAATTTTACTTTGTTTTAATCTTTCAGTCTAGTGATGTGGGTATATGATTTGGTTCAGGATTCCTTTTTTTCTTTAGTTTATATGTAACAGCAGTAATAAAGTAAAAAATAGTAGATACCTACCTGCTGTATGCCTCTATTGATTCAGTACAGATTTAAAGTGCATGAAACTCACAGAAAGAAAATAAAGCAAATTGTACAATGCAGAGGACACATTTCTAATTTTTTTTAATACTAGCCAATAATGGCAAAGTCTTTTGTCATTTTTCTCTATGCTCCTCTCATATATAGTCAAAAGAGAAGATGATGCAGAATGCTGTCACATCAGAAAGCAAGCTCAAGACAGAAAATCTTTGTAGAGTAGAAGCATCCATTAATCTTCTTACTTGAAAATCACAGGAATTTCTCTTGGGAAGTTATTGCTTGTAAAATCAGTAGTGGGATCTGCAGCTTCCACATAGGTGTCATGTGTTTGTTTCTGATGGATTGTAGAAGTGACTGAAAACAGTTTTTTCCTTGGTGTATTGCATGTCCTTGTGAAACCAGTAGATGGGTTTGGCAGAACTCCAGTCACATCTCATTGCTATTTAATGGGCATTTTGGTTGGCATTGTTTGCAGTGGAGCTAGAAATTAATAGGATGTGAACAGTGAGCAACATTCATTCTTTAAAGACATTAGTCCTTTGGCATGACAGCATGTGGACTCCTGTGTATTGTTTAAGTGAGTTTTTCATATTTAATGGATTTCGTAAGGCACTTCGTCACTTTGAGTTCCACATTAAGTTGTGATGCAGCAAATTGTTTCTATTCAAACAGACTCTTCAACACATGCTTGCACATGCTTCAGTGAATGCTTTTGACTGGTCAAAGGTTTTGTGTAATCTTGATCCTAAGGAGTAACTTCTGCCTCCTTCATTTACTGAAGTAGTATACTTTTATTTGTATGAAGCCTGTCTCTTCCGGTTGGTTAATTCAATGAGAACCATGGGATTTATGATGATGTCTCAGTTTTGAGACAAATTTAAGAGAAGACAGTCTGGAATGAGTAGTCTCCTCTAAAGGGTTTCAACAACCCCCCTGCACCAATAGAAAATGAATACTAATAGAGGAAAGTGGAAAAAAAACCTCAGCGGTTTGTTAACAACAAAATGTCCACAAGGCAAGGAAGAAAAACAACACCGAACTGTCAGAACTCACGTCCCGCCACACACACACAGAGGAATGAAAATGCAAAAATGCCCAGAGAATGGTGGAAATGTTGGAGAAATACCCCTTCCCAACATGTGGCGTGAGATGGCACTGGCTTGAGGGAACTGGAGCTTCTACAGAGGACTTCCAGCAGTAGGCAAAAACCTGGTGGCTCTCTGGTGTTGACCTCCTCTTCATGGCAGTCATGGCAGGTGAAGCAGCTGGTCTGGAGCCTCTTGGTATGCTTTCTCTCCCTTGGCTCCCTGAGGCTTGGGGCTGGAATGGGGCATCCCTGCTCCCACCAGTCCCACTCCTATGGTCTCAGACCTGCAGCTGTTGAGTTCACTTCAAGGCAGCTGAAAGATTTCTACTGCAGCTTTTCCAAGCCAGGGAAGGGAAAAGCTCTTTGCCTGGGCCAACAAAACCAAGCTATCCAAGCAAAATCAAACCTCACAGCACCATGGAACACCTGGGCAGCAAGTCTTCAAAAATTCCCACCAAGAACCCCAAAGCTCTGCACTCCCTGGCCCCACACACACCCAGTCCTGGGCCTTAAAGCAACCATTACAGCAACTATTTTTAGCCATAAAGCAGAGGATCATGGAATAGACTATTATCATAAATCACTCAAAGACAGATAGTAAAATCAAAACTTTTTATATCTGATTAATCTGCTCTGGTTCATTGCACTGATCAAATTTAAGGACCTGTAATGCATATTTTCTGTAATAATCTCTAAATAGGAGACTTCAGATTGTATTGATTAAATCAAAAGAGACCAGATTTTCTTCTGTATAACTGAAGTTATTCTAACCAGTAGCATAGCACTGAACATCTTGTTTTACTGTATCCAGACCTGATGTTAGGCATTATTGACTTCAGCTGTAAAGGGCAGTTGGGCACAATCTGAAAGCAGTTGGAAACTGTTTATAGTCCAATGAGCAAAGAGCATCCTGACCATATTCTCAAATTTACAGGCTGCACTTTTTAATATTAGTTTCAGTATCAGTGCCATTAATGAAATGCATTCAGATGAGGGCAGAGTCCTCATCCTGGGATCATATTTATAAATTTTGCCATGTTTCAGGGACACATAATATAATATTCCATAGCAGGGACCAAAACAACCCAAGTTGACTCCCTCTAAAAGCAATAGACTCTAAAATCTACTTCCATTTGTGGCTCTACTTAAAATGGAATTGTTTTCTTTTGCCTACATTTATAACTGTTGTGTTGGGATTGGGCCCAATATGCTTTCCAGGTTGGAAATTCAACACAACTTTTCCTACCAAGTTTTTTCTTTTTTAGGGTAAATTTAACAGGTGATGTAAGTTTTTAGAAAATGGTCTCTCAAGAATACAGACCTGGCTCTCTGGCATCGACCTCCTCTTCATGGCAGTCATG
>QWTY01000972.1:49292-73169 GCA_008033365.1 Pseudorectes ferrugineus
TTCATGGCAGTCATGGCAGGTGAAACAGCTGGTCTGAAGCCTCTGTTCATGTATTAGATTTTTCTACTGACCATGACTATATTTGCATTGTTTTGAAAAGAGAGAAAAGTAGTTAGATAGGATTTCTTTTCTGTTACAGAAATACATTTACTGGCCATTAGCATAAGAACAGATATTCATTCAGCAGGAAAGACTAGATCTAATGGTGAAAGTTAGAATTAGGGCAAGTTACTAATTTTAATTACACTCCTCCAGTAATATTCTGTTGAAATTTTCATAGGAAAAATGCTAATCAATTATAAGTTGTAGTAATGCCTTCACAAAATATGAATAATTAATATTTTATATTATGAATTTTATTTCATAAAATATTAAGAATTAATGTAAGTTTTGGAAATCCGTATTTTATTAATTTAATCCAAAGTTACCTGTGTGTTTCAAAGCACTTAGCAATGTCCCCAGTCAGTCTGATACACATTACTGTTACAACTTTGCAGTAAGATTGCGTAAGTCTACTATCATAAGTCTTTTTTAGTCTACTATCCTTTAACTGAATTTGTTACATCTTTGTTCCAACAGAAGATTTTTCCGTGTTCTTAATTTGACGTGGCTTTCCCAGACAAGCTTTCACTAATATAGTTGAAGAGTTTTATCCAATCATTGCACTCTTTTTCCAAACCAAATTCCTCTTTCACTCTGTTTGCCTATCTTTGGCATGGGAGATAGATATTTTTTTTTTTTTTTTGGTGGTGGTGGTAATTTTTAATGAAATATGATGTAATTTTTGTTATGCCCTCATCAATTCCCAGAAAAAGTCAGAACCCCAGGACACAGTTTGACAAAGCACAGAAGTTCAAGATTAACATGAACAGTTGGTTATACATACCCAATGGCATTGGTTTTCCTGTTCAATCCCTGCAGGTTTTCTGTAACCAAGTTACTGTGCAGAACATGGGTCAAATTCATTTCTTGGCTGCAGTACCTTTGCTGACCTAAGCCATTATCAAGGTTTCCCGTCAAGGGACTGCTTCAATAGTCTTTTTGAGGTTTGAATAGCTACTCTGAGAAGTATAGTAAGGGCTCTTTCAGGAAAGGAATATGGCTGATAAAGTAGGCTGTTTATTTATCATCCTGCCTGATCTCTGCCTGTTAAAGTTGCCCATGTGGGCCAGGTGGGGTATACTCTTGTGTTCCGATTTCTCAGTTTAGCTCCAGCAATAGAAGAGGTCACAGAGTCAGCTTGTGTCGCTGTCGTTCAGCTTAAGGACGGCTGCTGATATCAACCTTGCGGATGCCATAGACAAAATCCCTTCCATAGAAGCCAACCAGCCATCACAGCCAGTCTGAACCAACTCGTACGTCCATGAAATGTTCCAGTAGTAGGGAACAGCAGCACTGTCTCTTGTGCCACCCCTAGGTGAAAAAGGAGCCCTAGAAGATGAGTGGAGAGCAAAGGAATTCTTTCTAGCAGTTGTTACCACTCACAGCCAAGCTTTTTCTTCAGTGAAGGGGTCTGCTTCTAAAACAGATCCAGCATGAACATGAGTCAAAATATAAGCTTAGGCTATAAATGTCCTAAAACCTGAAAATATCTCTTTCCTGTGACTGCCTTCTCATGTTGCTGATAGGAAATGCTGGAGTTTTTCTGTATACTACACATTTGGGGTTTTTTTGCCTGACATTTTTTCCTATTTCCAAGCTTATTTCCCCCACCTTTACATACATTTCTGTGCGTAGAAGAGTGGTAGGTAGTCTTATTTTACTGAGAAGAAAATTTAGTTTTCAAAACCAATAAAATACTGTTATGACATCTTCTATCTGATTATGAATCATCCCTTTGCTTCATTGTTTCTGTTTAATCCAAACTAATACCAGTATCCTTTTTAGAGAAAAAAGTAAGTAATATTTACGACCTATGCAAGAGGAGAAAAAGCCATTGACTCCCTCTGAAACCATTTGTAGCCCTATTTATTTAAAATATAATTGCTTTCTTTTTACCTACTTTATAGGTGTTTTCTTAGAATTGGACCCAGTGTGCTTTCCAGAATGGTGATCCCACACAACTTTTCTTACCAAGGTTTTTTCTTTTGTAGCTGTGCTTTATAGCTATAGACATAAGTAAGTAGTTTATCTTTTGAGGTTTCATGCAGAAAGAATGAAACAAAGGAGAAAGGAGGACTGTAAAATTATGGCAAATAGTTGTTTAGATTTGGTATTCAACTTGACGGTTTTATTTTTTCCTAATTTATCAGATACTTTCTCTTTTTTGTTTTATCATTGCTACTGTATATTGCTACAGACATTGTATTTAGCTTAGATTTGACTGTTTATGTACCATCTAAAAGCATCCCCTATCTGACATTTCAAATACTCATAGAGTCATATGTATGCTTCTTGATCACCATTTGTACATCTAGCAGTCACACTGTTCAAGTGTTCTCCAACATTTTTAAGGTTTTTTATTAGTCCTTAATATTTACATATTTTTAAATGGTTTCATGGAACAAGATAAAATTATACATAATAATAAATAGTCATCTTAACTGTTGGAATTGTAAGGGAAAAAAAAAGCCCAGTAGTGCTAGCAGTTTTTAACAAATGTATAACAAAAAATAGTTTGCTTGATGCAGGTTCAGTCTGTATTAATCAAAAGTAGATTGATTTGAACTTACACACTGACACATTCATTTTCATTTTATAATTGTGAAGGTAATTCATTAATTTATAATGTCTGTATAGGGAGTAAAAGAAAAATTGTTGCAATCTTGTTTATCACTGGTGGATTCTAGTTTATGGCTACAAATTGATTTTAAAAAAAATTTAAAAGGTTTTTTGAGCAGATTAGAATTTCTTAACCTGAAAGAAACGTTAACATGTCTTCATATGTGTATGAGCTGGAAATACACGCTCACAGCCCAGAAAGCCAATTGTATCCTGGGCTGCATCAAAAGGAACATGGCCAGCAAGTCAGGGGAGTTCATTCTGCCCAATTTTGCTCTGCTTAGACCCCACCTGGAGTCTTGCATCTGGCTCTGGAGTCTTCAGCAGGAAAAAAGACAGGGACCTGCTGGAGTGGGTACAGAGCAGGGACACAGAAATGATCAGAAGGCTGGAGCATGCCTCCTCTGAAGAAGGGTAGAGAGAGCTGGGCTTGCTGAGCCTGGAGAAGAGAACACTCCAGGGAGACCTTATTGTGGCCTTCCAGTACCTGAAGGGAGCCTACAAGAAAGCTGGAGAGGGAGAGACTTTTTACCAAGGTCTGTAGTCACAGGACAAAGGACAGTGGTTTTGAACTGAAAGAAGGTAGGGTTGGATTAGACAGAAGGCAGAAATGTTTTATTATGAGGGTGTTGAGACACTGGAACAAGTTGTTCAGGGAGGTTGCGGATGTCCCATCACTGGAATTGCTCAAGGCCGGGTTGGATGGGGCTTTCAGCAACCTCGTCTAGTGAAATATGTCCATGCCCGGGACAGGGTGAGTGGACTAATTGGTCTTTAAAGATCCCTTGCAATTTAATCAATTCTGTGATTCTATAATTCATAGAATTCTGTATTTTGCCCCATTATCTGTACAGTAGGCATATGTTATTGTCTTAGTATGTCACAGAAATAAGATAGACATGGAACACCTCACTGGAAGATCTATCTCTTGCCATCATATTTCAGTAAGGAGCTGATCTGTCAGAAAGGAAAACCTTTTCTCCAGAAGTTTCTCTCTTGACTTTCTAAGCCTGTAAAATATACTCTAGGTCTGTTTTGCTGCAGCTTTGCTATGTGTCTGTGTGTGCATCTAGTATAACTGTGATCTCAAATTATTTATAGATGACTTCTTCTAAAATTAGGCTATATTTCATTCTTGAAAATGGTTTTGTGCATGAGTTGAGCTAGCAACACTTTTTAGCAGAGGCATGTACTGTGTTAGGGTGTCAGTTGATGACTTTCATGACTCTGAAGCAAGGATAGATGTTTCAGTCTCTGTGCGGTAAAAGACTAACCATATTTAGTGGCAAAGGTTCAGGTCTCTTTTTTGTGTAAATGGATTCCTAAGGGCTTAAATAATTTTAAAAATATATTGATGGGTATTCTTAGCAAGTTTCACTAGAGACATAAGTAAGTAGCCTTTACTTACAACCCTCGTTGTCCTGTAGTGTGGTATATCACAGAGAATATTTCTAACTACTAAAGAGGCAGATCAGATCAGGACAGAATCGTGACTTTTTGGGTAGAGCTCTGATGGAGTTTCAGCTCTTCATAAAGTGCATTATCCATTTTAATGAAACAGGTTTTTTATGTATGCTCTTTGAAAATATTGTACACTGAAAACTGTCGAGTAGATCTTGTGCAAACACACAGCAGTATTTTTGTGCTGGCTGGCACATTTTCTGTGTTGTTCACAGTTTAATTCTTTCACACTTTAGATTCCTTCTGCAGCATTCTGCACAAAGCATATATCAGTAAGAAAAAGACAAATAGTGCATTTTTAATTAAAACATTCACATAAATTGAGAGGGTCAGTTGAAGGGTTGTTCATATCATTGATGTGATTAATCCCACTGAAGACAAGAAAGCACAAGAAAAGCATTTGTTCTTTGAGTTTGAGGAAGATATTTGCCCTAACACCTTCTTTAGAAAACAGATGTTGGGTCCAAGAACATAAAAGTGGCTATTTAAGAGATCCCTTTCTAGCCTGTAGTCTTACCAGTGCCAGGTGCCAACACAGAAACTTAGAAGAAAAAGGAAAGATTACCCTGTGATACATGCTCCCATGGCCAGCAGCTTAGCAAACCTTTGAGAAGGAGCTTCATCAGCACCACTGGGTTTGTGAACATTGACAAGTTGTGGGTTTTTTAGTCAGTTGGCCAATGGTATCCAAAATATCCTATTGCCGTGAATTCCCAGTTCAGTGTTGTATTGTGTAAAAAGTACTTTCATCTGTTTATTTCAGACCTACTAATAAATGACTTTACTGAGTCCATAGCTTTTTATGTTCTAGTGCTTATGTTAAAGTAGTAATTAAATTCCTATTTGCCACCTTCACACACTTCATAATTTTGGAGCATTTTGCCATCTCCCCACCTAGTTCTCTCTTTTTCAAGCTACTCTATTTATTCTCTCCTCATACAGAAGTTACTTTATTCTTCTGATAGCATATGTTGCTTTACTCTTTTGTCTTGTCCTGTTCTAAAGTATTTTTTGAGGAAGTGTAATCAAGACAATATATATGCTCTAGCTTCTCACACAGACACTCTTGAGTATTAGTGAGACGTTTTGTCATCTTTCAAAATCTTTTTTCCACTGTCTTCTTATTAATGTTAATATTTTAACTTCTCAAATACCATATATGATTACTCAGAAAGCTCTTTTGAAAAATATTCTCTCTGTCTGTAAAAGGAACAGAATTTCAGTGACAGCCAGGTTTTTTGAATAGGTTTACTTTGGTTTACTCGGTTAGCTTGGACATCTCAAGAAACAGAGCTCAGTATATAATCTTTTGAGCTATTCAGAGTTGAAATATGTATGTTTCCTCAGATTCAGCCCTGTCCACAACAAGGAATTCAAAATCCATTGAAATATACTCAACCAGATTCGGAATCTATTTACGCTATGACATCTTGTGGAATTTGTAGATAAGGCAAATAAATATGCTAAGTACACTAAATTACCTAGTATTTGAATGTAACCCATCATATCTGATTTTCTTTGTCTGAGACAACACTTCATTCTGAGTACAGCCATGGGAAAGCACATTTCATGTTTAATTTAGTCAGAAGTCATCTATTCCACTGTAGCAGGATAAACAATTGTAATTTGAATTCCCCAGTATCCATATAAGATAATGATGATTGTTGCATGTATTAGTCATTGTAATAGAATCTCCTCAGAAGATCATTTTAATGTAAACTATTTTTAAAACAAGTATTTATGGTTTTATGTGTTTATTTTCATTTAATTTTTGTCAATAGCTGCAAGAAGTCATTATCAGGTAGCAACGTGCTATTCAACTGACATTCCTCCGGCAATCATGCTAATAGTAGAACATTCAGTTTTCATAAATGTAAGGATATCTTGCTAGATATAGGTGAAAGTCTGGTGGATTTGACTGTATATTTAACCATAGGTGATATTTTGATCTGGCAGAAACAGGTTCAGTATTTTTAAAGGCCAAAATATTGAGGTTCTGTAAACTCAAAGACAAATACAAGTGTCAAAGTAGTCTTTTAACAGTGCTTATGGTTGTAAATAATTTATGTATCTCATAGTCGTGAGGGCAGACTTTTACTTTCTTCATTGCTTTTTTTAAATGTAGAAGGAGTTTTCCACTCAAGCACCTTTGGGCCCCCTAAAGCAGGAAAGATATTGGCCAACTGAAGCAAGCTGAGCGGAGAGCTACAAAGCTACAAAGGTGGTTGAGCTGGAGCACAGGCCCAGCCAGCAAGGGCTGAGGAACCCTACTTGGAGACAGAGATTGGACTGAGATCTGTCAGAGGTCTGCTGACATCTCTTCCAAAAGGAATAATCTCATGATTCTTGTAAAAGTCATTATTACTGAGATGTTTAGGTTTTGTACCAATGCCTCAATTTAAAATCAAATTTTTATATAATTTTTATAGCGTTTTGTATTATCTTAGTAGAGACAAAGAAGGATATTTGACAAAAATTATATTTTTACATACAGAATTTTAAAACGTCTTTTATTTATGGTGTGGAACTGCATAAAAGAACTAGGTTTCATTAAGGTAATAACAATAAAAAGGAAGGAAAAAACATGTATGTCTAAAGCATCAGAAAGTACTAGAATAATCCTGACACAAATCCATTATTGACAGTGTTTCTCTCCAGTACTAACAGAAATATCAAAAATGTCATTGATTGTTTTCATTTTTTAATGTAAAATACAGTGAAACATGCAAGAGATCATTGTTCAGATTTTAAAATCATGTGAAATCTATTTGAAGTGTGCATGTAAAAAGAAGGGATTGTAGAAGAGAGATCCATATTGGACTGTGTGAAAGAGGTCTCAAATGTGTGGCCACGGCTCACTACCTACTATGTCTGAAGTAGGTAAGTAGGAGCACAAGGACATTGTTACAGGAACCAGTACTGGCTCAAATATTCCTTTTTTCATGGAAGAGGCATTTTTAGCAGTCCCCTGCTGTCAGCAGGGTGACCTTTACTCTTACAATGTATTGTGGGGTTTTTTAGTTACCTGTTGCAAACATGGTATTTATTAATGACAATTTTATAAAATGCAATACATGGACCTAAGTATTGACCTGACCTTCCTTTCACTGCAGACAGTTCAACATACTCTCTATTTGTGCTGTTTTTCACTTACCCCTAGAGGTTACTTTTAACTTTTGAGCATAAGCTGAAATTCATGGTATCTTGCCAGTGTCTTTACTACATTACCATCAGCCATATATTTTAAAGTAATTTGAAGTGAGATCTCTTTGAATTCAAGCTACTCAACTTTGAGTCACAGAAGTTATAGAATTAAAGAGTGTTTATGCGTTGGCACATTCAGTAGTCTTCAATAAATTCAGCCTTCAGGCCCCACAAAGGAGTTGTTCTAGCATGAGGCATCAAGAAAACAAGTGAGTGCTTGTAGTGGTGCACTGTGTGGCCACTTACAGTCTTCATAGTGATGCCTGTTTTCTAACAGTCCTGTCAGTTAAGATGATTCCTTATCCAGCTGGAAAATCAGGAATTGGTCATGGGTGAAGATCTAGAGATTAGTTATGAGAAACAAAAGAGATTCTCATTCAGTTCTATAGTTAGTTGCTTCCTTCGTGTTGTAATCTTAGTTAAACAGAAAATGAGTGCATCCCAGAAAAGTAGATTGGGAGAGTATCTTTATGCTTTAAACTAAATCTGTAATAAAACTCCGGAAACTAGAAACAGGTACAAATATGCTTATTGGTTAAAGCATCTACAACATCAATCAATCCTAATCAGCCTTAACTCAGCTTCACATTAGAATAGCTACCTGAGCAACTGAAAAGTTGATATGTATCTTTCAGAACAAAAATCCCAAAGACTACTTGTGATTTGTGTCACTACTTGACAATTTTATTAATTCAAGCAGACATTGGGAGCCAGGAATGTGCAGAGATAAATGATCTTTAGGAAGCATCAGCCTTGAGCACTGAGTGCCTCCAACTGTTTCATTTGTTGCATTACTTTTTTTTTTTTATCTGAAGTATAACTGATCCCAAATTACAAAATTTTTATAGTAATTACAGCAAGTACTATATTTTCAATATATATAGAGAGTTTGGGTATCTTTTCAATTTTAAGAAATAAGAAATATTTAAACTTCTGTTTTGTATAATACCTGAGTATGACAAACAGAAGAGGAGCTATGCTTTTATACTCTAAAACTGTAAGAGGGTCTTCATTGCATCTTATTCCTTCATTACATACTTATTTCTGGACAGAAATGCTTAAGTAAGATGTAGTGTCCTTTTCAAATATTTACCTGTTTACTACTAATTTAATTTTCTGCCATGAGCATCCTGGAAGGGTGAAATTCAGCTGGAATGATAGCAGTGGTACCCTGTAGTAACAGATGCATCGGTTTTGACTGCTGTTTGGCTAGAAATAGTCATGTAGTTGGATGACTGCATGGGATTAAAGTACTGACTTCTCAAGAGATAAATACCAATTTCTACAAAAATTAAATAGTTAGCTTTCACTTTTAATCTGTTTTGCTGTATCTGTGATGTGAAGTGCTAAAAGCATTCAAATTTCTTTCTTCAGCAACTTTTCCATAAACAAACATTTATTTTCTAGAATGGAGTCCCTCCTTTGGTTTATCCTGTCTTACAGAGTTTCAGTTTATCAGAGTGAGAAGCAAACTGCTTAGCATCTTATGCCTGAAAAATCGTGTTTATGAAGACACTAAAAAATGATATATGCATGTGTCATTTGTAGATGTACCCATTCCCAATTGCATTCACTCCTTAAATATGCTTTTTACCATCCTGTTTTTACAGCCAAGCAAAATTCTGAGTTATTCCCTATGCTGGCTTTGGAGAGGCAGTCACTCAGCCCAGAACTGTTTTCTGCTTGCAGGGTCCTTTAGCTTTCAAAAAATGAACTTGAGTATAATGAAAAAAAAAACCCAAAAAACCAAACCAACAACAACAGCAACAAAAACCCAAAACAGAACAAAAAGAACCAAAAAACCAACCAAAAATACCAAATTAGCTTTCACATGCATACCTATCTGTGATTCAAAGCTATGGTTTTGGCAAAGAATGAAACTGAGAAGGCCAGTTTCAATGGGATGGTTAAATTAACTGTTGCATATTATCTGATGCTTTTAAAATACTTTAATCTTTGATTAAAGACATCATTTTGCTGTCCTGTTTCATACTGGGGGGTGGGATGTTCCTCCTGCTACATCATGAACGCCTCTGTAGCACTCTGGATGTATAGTTTTAAGTTCCAGCCTTATTGTAACCCCATTTAAAACAAGGCTAACTCCAGTCTGGTGAGGCTTATCTCCCTTGACCTTCTTCCTACACTGTGGTAGAAGCAATTCACAGCCTACAACTAAGAGTACAGTGGCACACTGCAGTGGTTTTACATTTGTGTGGTAATGCTAGTACTTACTTCCCTTACTTGCAGTCACACATTCCCACAGTCTGATCAGTATAGCTGTGTGCATGGCTGTTGTTTATCTGAATCAGCAGAATGACCAGGTTTAAGAATCTAAGTGACCTTTTTATTTCCATAAATACTAGCGGACTTTCTATTGAATCAGACCTGGGAGAAGGGTTTTACCAGTAATAGGCTGGCACTATGTTAATGAAGTTCTGATATTAAAGGTTAGAGATGTAGAACAATGTCGGTGACAGACTTTGGGGGTACCAGGGTGAGCTATGTGCTGGAATCCAGTTAAGTTTCCATTTGTCTCTTTGAAAACTCTCTGCTGCTTTTAAAGCCATAACCAGACCTCTTGTTACTGGCTCAGGAAAACTGTCCTGTAGCCTAAGTCAGACCAGTGAATATTTGAGTGCAAAAAAAGCCTTTTAAAAATCGGTAGTGTAAGGTGTTGCTTATCTGGAGACTGCTGTTAGCAACAGGTAGTTTTATGTGCTTAATCACAAGCAAGGAAATCAAGCTTCACTTCTGTTGACTTCTGGAAGTTACATTCTTAACTTACGTTTATCATTTCCATTTGCTTTCTATTTAGACAAGCAATCTGCAAAATAACCAACAGGCCAATCAAATATTCAGTGTAGGGCTCACTTGATCATGTGAGTTGGATACTGCAGCAGGTCAGATTTTATAGCAAGAGACTGTTCTCTGATCTGGCTGAGGAGGTTAACTGCAGTTTTCTAGCTTCTGCAGACATGATGTCGTGTTAGGATTAAGGCCTGAACTAAGTCCCTTAGTTGGCCACGTTTTTTTCAGCACTGTGCTAAATAAGGTCTCCCTTAACCTCCTCTAGGAGGAATAAAGGTGCACCAGAACAGTGTCATTATGATTTCAGTTTAGAGAGAAGGAGACTTTCACCTTTTCATAGTGTAAAATGAATGCACAGTAGATAAAATAAGTTCACAGGATTTATTCATGTGAAGTTATATGCGTTTCTTAATGCACTTTTTCTTTCTTTGCAGCTATTGGCTGACAAACAAGGTCCACATTAAACGACCCAGCACTGGTCTCCTCATGTATACACTTGCCACCAGATTTTGTGAAGAAATTCACCTGTATGGATTTTGGCCATTCCCAAAGGATTTACATGGAAAACCAGTCAAGTATCATTATTATGATGATCTGAAGTATCGGTACTTTTCTAATGCCAGTCCTCATAGGATGCCATTAGAGTTTAAAACATTGTATATGTTACATAATAGAGGAGCACTTAAATTAACAACAGGGAAATGCATTCAGCAATAAAGCACATGTAAAGTACAATAAATACAGAATACACACTTCATCATAAAGATGTTGTGGACTGGCAATGGGACCACAGTGGGGATTTATTTCAATACCCACTAAGCCATGGGAAAAAGGTGTTATATCAGAAGTACATAACCAGCTATTATACCTGTAAAGTGCTTTATAACTAAGCTATCTTGACTGCAAGGGTTCAAGTAAGTGCCACTTTCACTAAGAACAAAGCTTGAATGTATACTCGGTAGTGTTTACAGGATGCAGTGACACATTCATTGTGAATTAAAGAGGAAAAAGAACCTGCCAATTAGCAACTGTGATCAGACAGCCCACACAAGAATACCCAGTGGATGGAATATTTACTTGAGCAAATAAATCAGGCTTTGGCAGAAAATATGATGGATTTGAGTAGAGAAAGTGAAGTCTGTAACATCAAACAAATCAGTAAATGCCTTCAGTCAGAGAACTGTTTCTGATCTTGTATTATAACCTCAGCTTTTGTTGCTGTTTTTCTTATTGCCATTGGTTGGGTTTTGTTGCTTTTAAGTTTTGAAGCCCTTACAAGATTTCAGAGATGTTATGAGTAATTAAATGTTTTTGTCTTATGTAATTGTCTTAAGAAAAAAAGATTCATAAGCGTGGGAGGGTGGAGGGGAACATCAAATATTTTATCAAGTGTTACTGTGTTGTATCCTGCTGTCATACAATCTTTACCATCCCGATTGTTTTTCTAGCTACTGTTGTCAGTACCCATTACATGAAACCATGCAGATATCATTTTGATCTGACTTAAGAGAAGTTTTTCTCTCCTATACAGATTTGAAGACATACAAGAGGGTGCCCTTCTTTTCGGTGCCAAAGATTACTTTAACACACATTTTTTCCTTATCTTGGAGAAATGGTGTGGATTTATGTTTCTTTGCTGCTTAAGGGAACATGTTCTTTGTTATTTATATTTTTTAAGGATCTCAAAGCAAAGCCTCTTTACTGACTTTGCATATAGAATTCCTCAGAAAAATCTGCAGGAGTAAAGAAATTACTTCATACATTCAAATATATATGTGTGTATATATATATACACAGTTTTATTCCTGGTAGAAAGGAAAAGTCTAAAGAAACTCATGTGACAGTGGAACTAAAGAAAAAAAAAAGACCTAGCCAATTAATGGAAAAAACTGCAGATCATACAGTTGTTCTAAATTTCTAATGCTGTTAGATGATCTCTTTATTTAATATAGCTCTTTGTATCATCTAGATGTTCTGATGTGTAACTGGCTGAAATAACACAGAGCTGCATTATCTCACAGTGGTTTTTTTGATCAACAGTCTTGTTTATCCACAAAACCAAGAGTTCTTTCACTTCTTCTTTCCAAAAAAAAGAGAACAAGAAATTGCAGGAACATAGGAGAGGGTGGAGTGTCAGTACAGCGTACATTAAGAAACAAAACCTGTCATCCTGTGATATGTTTTAGTGCTAAAGGAGCACATAAATGGGTAACATCATGGTTCCACGTATTTCCTGTTATGCTTGGCTAAGGAGTAGGTGTGCAGGTATAAGGTATGGGTATTTTCTTGGTACGTTTTCAGATCTACATTAGGTCCTGGTCTCCAAATATGATATTCAGTGTATCTGCTGAATTTTGAATTATTTTGTGCAATTTCATATGTATCACCACACTCACAAACATTTACTATCTGAAAATGCTCTTTATTACCCATTTTCTCCTCTTAAGTTAATGTATTTTATCATGCATGATTGGAGATCTGTGATTATGCAAATTTGGTAGTTAAATCACTGCCTTGCAGCCAAATATTACAGGAAGTAGAAAGTCAGTTCTGCTATATGTAAGACACAGTAACATCTTTCCTTATTCACCAGGCTCTCCTACACAGGACAGTTTACTTTGGCCTCAAGCTAATGTATGATAAGTGGTACTAACATGAAACTCACTGAAACCAAGGCATCATGAGGAACTAAACAGCCATGCAGACTGGAATGTATTTAATTTGTTGCTGATAAACCAGAGGGTGCTATTTGTTCACTACGTATGCCTTCATTTTAATACAAGGTTATTTCTTTGACAGAGAGTGAGCATATTCCTGTTCTTGCTGTTAGGGTTTTGCTGCTGTTGATCTTCTAAAGCATATTTCATATACATTGACAAAATTGCTAGTGAAGAAAAGAATTCACAGATTACCAGTCTTTCAGAAGCTCAGAGAAACATCTGCTTAGCTTTATCTTCTGGGAATGTCTTTTCTTCTCTCTAGTGTCAGGCCATTGACAAACAGCAAGCTCAAGTAGTCTAAAATAGTAACTGACAGGTGATTTTGTTCACTTCATGGAAGGTTTGAATATGCCAATTGATTATGTATCTGACAAGAAAGTCCATGGGGACTCTCTAATTCCTTGGCAGTAAAAAAATTATTTGTGTAAATGAATAAATGAAAATAATATCATGTAAATAGAAAGATAGGTGAGAAAATTTGCCTTTAGAAGTCAACAGACAAATTAAACCTTGGCCTAAGCCTTTTCTGCAAGCTTCACATTTGATTTTCTGCAAGTGAAGTTAACTTTAGTACATAAGCCATGGAGTCCAGATTTTTACCCTATCACTAAATTTCTCTGACTTGGTTTGGCACAAGACATGACAGTACCACCTACTTCCAAGACAACAGTTTTCCCATACCTCCTCAAAACTGGGCCTTAACCTCATCTTCTGCAGGCTTTCCACCTTCAGTACTGCACACTTGGGCACTGTGAGCTATGGGCTCAGGGCTCTCTGCTGTTACCCGCATTCATCCTTCTCATAGCACTCTCCCCTCAAACCAGCACCTAGGTGTGCCTCCCTTCCAAAACCATGGGACTCCACACCAGTACACCTCTTCTCTCACCTGCCTCACTTTATCCTCAGCTGAGGTGTGATGAAGTGAGGAGTGGGTCTCAAACCATTCTCTGAGGCAAGTAGCAGTTGTGGTCTTTGACTGTGCAGGGTTTCACAAGCACTAGGGGTCCTTTTACACTATTGTTCTTGTATAAGACCTGTGTCCATGTGGAGCCCAAAGATTCTGGGAGGCTCCCTGGTGTGTGGTTTGTTGTGCTGCAAATTGTTTTGAGGTGGTTTGTGACCACTAGTTACTGCTTGGTCTAAGGCAACCTGAGGTGAGACATGCCCAGGACTTTCCCTGTTGTTTGCACTCTACAGCAGGGAAGCTGTAGTAGTGGACTCATTGCAGACACCCTTCTTACCTTTTCTTTATACCTCCTGGGGCTCTTGGAGTATTTCTGTTAAGGCACTCCAGGACTTAAATGGAAAAAATAGATTATTTCCACTATGTGATTTTTTCCCTAAAGGTGACCCAGGGCATAGCAGCAAAGGCTTAACTTCTGTATAGAGACTTTGAGGTGGAACAGATTTCGCTTTGTGGTCCTTCACTGGTCAGCAGCCAACAGCTTAAGCCTCCACAGATGCCTTGGGTGATTTCTGTTGTTTATCTACATTCACATGTCTGCTGCCCACAGAGCACAGAGCAGATAATCGCTTTATATTATAATTACCACTTTTATAATCCAACACTATCAACAACTAATACAAAGTAGTAGGATAAAAAGAAAGATCCCTAATGTTGTAATGTTATCTGCCCTGGTGAGAAACAGCTGAAATGCCAATCAGTTGTGTTCAGGGTGTTCCTCAAATTTACCCTCTCATCAGCTATATCAATTGCTAGCTGTAGTTCCAAATGTACATTAAAAATAAGAACTGGAAATTAAATCAAGACAGCAGAACGTGTGTATTTTTCCAAAGTTTATGGCAGCTTTGCATTAAACAACTTGATTTCATTCAGATAAATTTATTGTAAATTGCTTATTAAGATACATGTTAATGTTTCTGTAACAGAGTCTTTCATATTTCATAAAAATAATGGATAAATGTTTGATCGTTAACTTTTCAGCTTTGGGACAGTTCTCTCCCACAGCTCTGAGCCACTCTCCAGATATAAGATCTACTGAACCTTTCAAATCTGAGTCTGATGTGTAATACTGTATCCTTCTTTTGTTAAACAATATAAGCAACATGTGCTTGAGGTCAGTACTTTTTCTCTAATTGACTGCAATTTGAAGAAAAACAGGTGCGGGTTCGGTACCTATTTTAGTGGTTGATCTAGCAAAGTGCTAAGCACACTTTGCAGTGACTTTCCTGGGAGAGATGTGTCCAGGATTTAGATGGGGATCTAGATTAGCATATTTCAGGATAGAACTCCGAAATTGCACATTATTTATTTTTGAGAGCACTGTTACTTTGTGTAGGGAAAAGCACAATTGTTATAAATGTAGATAAAGGAAGAGCGTTTACAGAGAGCTTAATTCCTGCACAGTATTATTGCTACTGAGTGTATGTCTTACAATTTCTGTGGTTTAAAGTATTGATTCATATTCTCTCGGAACTGTCATGTTTGACACTGTTAGTATTATTTCAAGTACGGCTATGGGGATTGTTTTTTATTTGTATAACTGAAAAATAAAAATTTTCTTTCATGTTTTCTGCTATATTCTGTTCCATATTCCTTTATGGAATAAAAGTTCCATATTACCGTTACGGTAATTTTATCAATCTTGTGCTAGTTGTAAGAATCTGTGGAAGAAGAGTGTCTGCTCCTTTAAGGTGTCTAATCAGGGACTTTCTCAACACAAAAGGGGATATTAAGAAAAGGAGGAAGCCATAAACAGGAACAGAGAGACACAAACTTGTCTGACCAAAAAAAGGGATGCAGAGATGAGAACCAAAACTGATGAGTCACACAAAATGGTAAGGGTATCTAGAGTGTAGGATTTTTCATTCCAGTATGATTTTCTGATCAAAGACTTTGTCAAATGGGTTACTAAGGAAAAGGGGGAAGCAAAGTATGTGGACACCCAAACCTGACAGGCAAATCATAATGGAGACAAGGAGAAGAAGCCAACCTCATCAGTCACACTGAACAGCTATCAAGAAACTGTGGGCAAATGGTACTTTGCAACTGATAAGGATGCAATCCTGAGGGTCCAGGATGTTGGAGGGGAGTCGGTGGGTCTTTGCAAATGGGGCAATGTGCAGGGGAGGAAGAGAAGAGGAATAGACAGAAAAGGGGCCGGTTGGGTGTAACCCATGGCGGGTCAGTATGCTTGTCTGGCAGACTCCTAAGGCTGATTGTTCCAGTCTATTTTAACTCCATTAAATCTTCTCTTACTTCCTTCTCTGTGTACTCTCACTGTCTGTTCCATGCATGTGCATGCTGGAAGGACTCAGTGCCAGATGCTGGGGGACTGTTGTGAGAGGAGTGGGTGCTGGCTGCTGTAGTGCTGATGAAGGATGTGAATGCCCCTGGCCTGTGGTGGCAGCTGCTGGAGTGAGCAGTGCGGGTCTCAGTCACTCTCTACAACTACTTGAATGAAGAGCTTTGTGCTGGGGGGTTTGCACTGGATATTATGGAAAATTTCTTCACTGAAAGGGTAGTTAAGCATTCAAACAGCTTGCCCAGGGAAGTGGTAGAGTCAGACCTGAGGGACGTGGTGTAGTGGTGGATTTGGCAGTGCTGGGTTAACAGCTGTACTCAATGATTTTAGAGGTCTTTTCCAACCTTAATGATTCTATGATTCAGTGTCAGCACTGTAGCAAGTGGGGTTCTCTAACCTCCTCTTGGGGAAGGGGAATGCTGTGTGTTCCCAAAATCAGCTGCTGGGCAGGCCCAGCATGAGTGAGGTAAGTGAGGGGATCAGCGCTGGTTGCTGCAGCAGAACCACAAGTCACAGTCTACCTGTGTGGTGCCAACTGCTGGGATGTGTTGTGTGTCTGTGTTCTCCCCAAACCTGGTGTAGATGGGGTGCATGTGGCCATCACCAGCAAACCTCCATCTGGACCAGCCAGCAAGTTGGGGACCCTTGGGTCTGACGAGGGGGTCCAGGATTGGGACAGGGGCCAGGCAGGCAGAGGGGGCTCCATGAACATGAGTATGCTCATGAACCTGGAGAGTCTCCCCAGAGTGTTGCACCAGGGATCTTCTGCCTGCCAGCCCAGGAGGAAAAGCAAGCTGGGCTGGGAGCCCTCCATGGGGTACTGTGCAGTGCCAGCGTGAGTGACCAGCTGTGTCAGTGTCCTCTGTGTGTCACAAGGATGTGTGCTCAGCTTCACTTCTGTGTGTGCTTGAAAATGAAAAAACACTGCCCTCAGTCTGGGCAGAGACCCCAGGCCCCCTGGATATCAGGGTCCTGGCCCAAATGCCCCATTAATAGAATTATTATAAAATGTTTGAAGAAGCTCACAGGAGAGCAAAACTGACTCAGTGAGGTCTAGATTTAAATTCTGTATGCAATTTATTTTTTTAAATAAAAAATTGTGCTCAGTGATTGTATGAAGGAATGTAGAAATCATAGATAATACTGCAAGTACCATACAGTATATTTAAAGCCTATTAAATCCATAGGTATCAATAATAGATTCAGACAATAATAGATTTCTAAACATTTACCAGACATGTTGCAAAAAGAAATACATAACTTCATTCTGGTTATAGATACTAGAAAATATCCCCAACTTTTTCTATAATGAATTGGATACTTTTATGCTATAATTGCAGTTTCAGTCTTCACACACTGTTAGAGCTTATGTGTCTTTGAAAATTCTATGACTGTGTTCTTTTTCATTGCACAGTCGTAAAAGAGGCCAAACTTTGCTGAAATCCGCTTATGGCTCTGTAATATTAATTAGATTATTTTAAATTGCTATCCATTTTTACTGAAAAGTGCTGTCTTTTGATTGCTTACTACAGCAAAAATATAAGCATATAATTGATAATCAGTAATTGTGTTCATGAAAAATTACTGCATTGTAATGAAGACCTGCTCACACTGACACTGTTCAGCCATACTTTCTCCTGCTGCTTTTGAAAGTGGCCTCATGAACATCTCCTTTCTGTATTCAGTTTATGCCTTATCTCCTGCTTGTTCCTTATGTCCCCAAATAAATGCACAAATCAATGAGATGTTTTCACCATTTTCTTACTACAAAACTTTAAAGATGAGATTCAAGTGCTGCCTTAAGAAACCTGATTATCAAGATGAAAGACTGCTTTTCAAAGGAGTACTCCCAAAAGGAGTACTGCCAAAAGCAGGTAATTTCCACTTCTGGTTCAGTTGTCTCTTTATGGCATTCAGGTGGTAACAGAGCTAGCCAACTGCACGTAGCTAGTCAGCAGAGTAGCACTGAACGGCTGGTTGGAAGAGACGTCTGGAGATCCTTTAGTCCAACCCCATTGCTAGAACAGGTTCACTCAGAGCAGATTGGACAGTGTCCAGGTGACTTTGGAATATCTCGAGAGATGGATCCTCTGCAATCTCTCTGTGCAGCCCATTCCAATGCTCTGTCAACCTCAAAGCTTTTCCTCACACTCAGATGGAACGTCTGTGTTTCAGTTTGTTCTGTTACTCCTTAGAGAGGCTGTGGTCCCAAAGAAAAAGAATACTACTTTCCTGGAAACTAAAATGTGTTCCAAGGGAAGTGCAATGAGAAACACAAAATGACAAAAAAGGAACAAGAAGAGTCCACTCTACAAAGGAGACATTGTTGCTTGAGTCTCAGTGCTCTTTGATTGTTTCAGAGCAAACAGCTGCTAGATCAGAAGCCAACACAGGTATCTCAGGCAGTGGTTCTTTCGTTGCTTCCAAATTGTTTTTCTTCTATATGTTTCATCCATGTAGTAAGCAAAAGGGTGAGCTTGCCATCCAACTCTGTTGTTTTCTGCATATTTACATCAAATCTGCTTTTGCTAATATGTTTGATGGTGATTCTTTAAGCAACCTAAACCACTCATTGACAACATACTGTGACAATGATGTTAATGTGTGAATAACATACAGAGAACAATAATGAGTATACTGAAGTAAAAGTTCAACTCCTGCCTTTAAGCACACTCTCCATCTAATGGACAATAAAAGGCATTCCCGCTAAAAAACCCCTGTTGAATCACAAGGATGCTATCAAGGAATTAAGACCCAGACCTACGTAAAGCAGGAAAAGTTATTAGTTCCAGTGTCAGAATGGGCATGGACAGTCAGCCAAGACTGCCTGAAAATATGTTCTGTACATGAAAGAAACCCTTCCAAATAGTCACCATCCTTATGTGATGTGTATCTCTAAAAAATACTTTAAAGAGATGCATGATTTTTGTAGTAGGTCTTCTTGCCTCAAATTGGTAAGCAATCAGTCAATTTCTGAAATCCTGATAAAGTGGATTCACACTCACAAAGTGTTTTGCTAATACAGAAGTGATGAAATGGGCTACTTCCGTGGATGGCAGCAGATAGTCAAGTGTAAGCACCTTTTCACAAAAAGTACCTTCTCAAAAAAACTTCATGAACTAGTTGTGCTGTCCAGATAATGTTTCTAGGACTTTTGCTTCTTTATTACCTCATGAATATTATTCTCAGTAGCTTCTTTTCCTTTCAGAGATTGACAGCTGCTATTAAATCAACTAATGAGGCAACTAATCTGCCTCCTTTAACTATCATGTTTCTCAGGCTCACCTTCATGACTCAGCAGCTTTTCTGGGGCATTCAAATCCTTGTTTCCATCCACTTCTATGTTGCACTGACAAGAAAATACTTCAGGTCTTATATGTTCAAGAGCTGTGTCTGAGCAGCCTGTTCCCATGTTGTTTGGCCATAGAATCCTCTGACTGCAGAAAAACAAGAATCAAAGTGAAGGTTAATGACATTTTAAGAGTATGAAAATAGCAAGAAAAAGAAAAAAAAACAGAAACAAAATAAAAACAGATGCTTTGGAATATCTCTCCTGAATCTCCAGCTGCATGGCATTCACCCTTTCTTCTCCAGGGATGTCCACTTGGTCTCCAAGCTCTCTGTTCTTCCTTCTGCTGAAACGTTGGCAAGTGCAAGCTAAGTCCTAAATCTGTGTGTGAAAGAGAGACTATTTGAAGCCTGAGGCAGTGTTATGTAGCAATGCACCAACCTGGAAGAAGAATAGCTATTGTGCTATTCTTTAGTCTGGGCAATGGATTATAGTAATGCTCTTTGCTCTGCTTCTAGAGCACACAGAAAATGCCGTGTGATACACAAGCAGCATTCAGTGCTGTAATGGCTCTAACTGGTTATCAAGCAAGTCAGTGTGTAAAGCCTGATTTTACAGTTATGTTCTGAGTTAACCTCAGCTCCTCTCATGCCAGCTGAATCATGCTTTTCCACTTTCCACTTTACGTTTCCAGTGTCTCCTAGAACCCTCTCACTGAGCTGCTTCCTTTCCCAGTAATCCCACATCCCTGCTGTATTCACTGTTGCAGAATGGGAGTAAAGGACCTGTTCCGCAAAGACAGGAGAAGCTCATAAGCCAGGCAGCTATGCAAGCACTAATATGCCCATGCTAATAAATCTGTATCCCATTTAGGGGACTGTTGCAGCTGAGGGAGTGCAGAGTGCTAACTATCTTTTCTGCAGCAGTAAAAATGGTGTTCCATCTTCCTCTCCTCTTCTCCTTGTAACTTACCTATTTCCAAAAGGTCCTAGGAATTGAAAATGTCTTAGTCAGCTACTCTTCTAGCGAATATGGCTGAATTTGATCAAGGGGTTGATATGGAATCAGAGCCTCCATTTAGCTTGGAAGGGGTCTCTTGAGATCATCAAGTCCATATCCTGCTTCTCAAGCTGGTTCAGATAGGGCAGTTTGCCCAGGACTGTTTCATGTTTTGAAAGCGTCCAATGATGGAGACTCCATAACCTCTCTGGGCAGCCTGGTCCTGTATTTGACCACCCTCACAGTAAATAAAAAAAGCATTTTCTTGTGTTTATACGGTATTTCCGGTTCTTAATTTGTACTCATTCCCTCTTGTGCTGTCAATGTGCACTCCTGAGAAGAACATGGCTCCTTCTTCTTTCTTTCCAGTCATCATTTGTTTATACAACATTTTTGAGACCTCCCTGAGCCTTCTGCAGACTGAATAGTCCCAGCTCTTTCAGCCTTTCCTCATACAAAAAATTCTTTGGACCCTTAAACTTCATCATGGGCCTGTGCAGGACTCATTGGCTAAGTTGTTAGGATGAACTGACAGATAGTGGCATCACTTAAAGTTTATTGCCTTAGCAAACCAGGATGAAGTGAGCTGTACCTGAAGACAAATGTATGTGACTGTAAATAGAAAGAAAGATACCTGAACAGAATTAAGTTGTTTCTGTTGTCAATGAGATAAACCCTATTTCTCAGTCTCTGCTACTACTGGTAGTATTTGAACACCCTCCCTGGGGTATCAGCTGAAATACAGAGGCAGATGAATAGTAATCCAGATCATATTCTCCCCCTTTCATTTTTAGTAGCTTCTTGTGTGGAGCATGTGGTGAACATTGGAAAGATGATGTGGAATTCTGATAGGGAAAGTAACTTGCTTTACAGAAACAATATGAAAGTTACCATGTAGTCCAGGAAAATTTTGTTCTTAAATTCTTGTGATTAAGTAGACCAGATTATATTTTATAGCTTTAACATGGCTTCTGTCTTGAGCAGATTTCTAGGTAACTATGATGAAGCAAGTAACTCTGGATACACTTACATATTGTTTACTTTCATACTTTGGAAAAGGTTTCAATTAATGAAAAATATAATAAAAACATACGGCCATATATATATATATATGTCTTTGAGCTTTATTTTTTGAGCTAAAAAGACTAATACGTCTGGAAGCTGGCTTGCAGGCAATCACTTATGCTGAAAAAATATAATGATCTGGATTTTCTTCAATTTGCTGTTGAAACCAGGTATATGGAGAAGATAACTCTGTGGTTTGGACAACAGTGGTTCTCTAAAAGTAGATAAGATTTTGTCATCTCTACACTCTCTTTATCTGAATAACACATACCATGTGTATATGCATTTGTAATTATTTTGCATAGAAATAGTTTGTATAAGGTATATTTATTAATAATTGCTTGACTTTTTTTTTAACTAGATGTCTTGGTTTGAAAGACAGGTGTTTGCTAAGGAAGGTGGGAACCTCCCTTGGAGTGGAAAATATGACGCCCTTCCCTCCGAATTATTATAACTTTGAAATTAAGGGGCTTTCAGACAAAGAGATAGGAAAAGGAATAACAGTTCTTTACTACTATGTATATGGATAACAATGCAAACAAACAACAACAACATCAGCAACAACACACAGAACCAGAACCGCAGTAGCAGCCCTCTCTCGGCCGCAGGCACTCTCCCCTTCGGTGCAGTTCCGGTCACAGCTGGCAAGGGCACTGTTGGCTCCGGGCCGGGCAGGGCGGGTGCGATGATTCCCCCCGCGCCTGCAGGGGGCGCTGTGGAGCGAATTTCGGCCATCTGTCTCATGTGGCAATGGCGGACGCAGGCAGCGGAAGGGATGGAAAAAGGGCTTTGCTTTACAAACCCCCAGGGGAGTCGGTCTCGGTGCCCCTCTGGGTAGCCAAATGAGCTGTAGCAGGAACCTCGGAAGCCGCAAGCTGGAACAGCAGGGAGGAGCAAAATCCTGGGGTGGTAGATGATATGTATCAGAAACTCCTCAGCTGCACTTGGAACCCTGGGGCGTCCCCTGCAGGCTGCAGGTGAAGGGCTACAGTGTAGCAAACAAACCTCGGTGCAGTGGCAGAGAAACGGTGGGGGCTGGGCAGTGGCTGCCCTGCTCCCGAACACGGCCGGGAGAGGCTCCCTTGGAGGGGGAAAGGGCCCAGGGATCCTGGGGTTTCCCCTGAGGCACCTGAGCAGATGGTGAAGGGTCCTCTGTTTGGTGAGGTAGGGTGTTAATAAGGTCCCAGTGCAACGGCCACTCCCACAAGCAGAGCTGCACTCATAGTAGAAGAAAGGCAGCAAGAGACAGAAACCCATAGTGGTGGCAAATTCTTCCCACAGCAACCGCAGCCTCCTTCCCCCTTTGAATGCCAAGAGTGCAGGAGAGCTCTAGCAGCTGCACCCAGCCCCCTTTTCCCCGGCCCAATTCTTGCAGTATCTCTGCCCCTCCACAAGAAACCGCCCCCCAGCTAAGAGAGTAGCCCATCGCATCCTTCCCATGGCAACTTCTTTTTTCTCTCTTAATTACCCAGTCGTTACTGCCTTTTAGCAACAAAATGGGAGAAAATTCCCTAAGAGAAAGAAACAAAAGGAAAAAATCCTAGACCCCAACACTAGCATACCACATAAATTTCAGTTTTGGTAATTTTATTTTCTGTTCAGCTGCTGCCATAATGAAAGTCAACAGAAAGTCACAAAAGAAGTAACTGACAATGCGAACATCCTTCTGTTCTTATATAGTACACATATAAATGGGGTCACTAAGCAGAGGATCTAATCTGCTGTAACAACAGTAATATCTAATTAAAATTTATCATGAAAAGTTCGCAGGTGGTGCTCATGGCGCTCTTATTCCATTGTGTGGGTTGTTTGGTTTTTTTTAAGAAAACACTACTGTTTCAATGGACGTGTTCTTTTTTTCCTTACTTCTTTGGTAGTTGTTATAGAACAAGGTTTATACCCTATGCATACCTACCAACATTAAGAAAACAATTGGCAGAAACCTTGTAAACTGGGAAAACACCTGTGTTCAGCCAACCTTCTGTCACAAGGCAATCATTCTATCCTCACCACCTTACTAGGCAGGAGACCATAGAAGCATAAAAATTGTATAACCTGGGGGCAAGAAGTCGATAACTGTAAGCAATGCATCATTAGTTATAATACAGACACAGTTTCCTATTTACAGGCCAAAATCCTGAAAAGGAAGGTCAGACAGGCAGGCAGTGTGAAAGAACTAGTAGAAGATCTACAAAAAAAGAGACTCAGTTGTATTTATACCAGTCTTTGGACTTCACAGGATGTCCCTGTGCCGGTTTGGGCCAAATTTGGAGGAAAATATCCTCTGATAGAAGGCAAGTTACAGCCACCCCTCCCCCATCAGGTTCGGGAAAGAAATCTTCCT
>QWTY01000980.1:0-15319 GCA_008033365.1 Pseudorectes ferrugineus
TACACAAGACAGTATATGTAGACATCAGACTATTTTTTGTAAAATGGTTAGAAGATATATGAAAGCATACAGTACGTCAGAGAGTAAAAATGTCTTCTAAGACTCCCATATTTATCTAAAAATCCAACCAAACAACAGCAAAAAAAAACAAGCTAGAAATTTGAATTCCTCTGTGTGCTGGGGGGAAATTGTTCTTTTAGAAGAAAAAACAGGTTGATGCTGGAACAGTGAAAACAAAACTTCAAAGAACTCTAGGTACATATTACTGCTTGGGAGAAAGAGAAAACCAGACACCTCCCCCCTACCCCGGAAAAAGAAAGAACCCCAACCAACCAAAACCATCCTTAAGGAAAAATGCCTATGATGTCAATGAACAAGCCCTGACGAATCCTGCTGAAAAATAAAGATCCTCAAACTACTGAAGACTTGACTTATCTCTTTTTATCTTGATGGATTGACTGTTCTGCACCAGAAGGATGTTGCTAAGGTCTTTTTACACATGGTGGCAAAGACAAGACACAGAAACTTTAAAAAAAAGGAAGAAAGTACAACAAAAGCCTTAACAAAAGAAGAAGTGGTAACGTTGCCCATGACATGCAGCACAGCCTCCTCCTTACCCATGACCAGCTCAGTATCTATTTGTACCAATTGTGTTACACTAAAGATGGTGAACAGTCGCTCAGAAAAGACTTAATGTGTGTAAATGTGCAGATACAGCAAAGTATTTGAATAAAAAACAGAATATGAGTTGAGCGGTTTTTTTCCTTAAATAAAATTAAATTACCTAAGTGTTAGTCCAAGTTTCCTCCATGGGATGGTTGGTAGGGAAGTGCTTTTCCAAGGGCTCAGTTTCTAGAGCTGGCATGAAAATACTTTTGGAGATGATGGTATTTTGGCTGCAACTTTCTAGGTGTGTTTTTCTTAGTGTTTACCACTGTTTTCATGTGCTGACCATACAGTAATACCTTGCAAGATATGAGATACCTGCAACCAACATTCCTATGGTACAAGGTTTCAGCTTGTTGTGTAACAACCATCTTTACAGAGTACTGGTTCTCACACCACTGCAAGTGCTACTGCCAAAACCTAATCTGGTACTCCTCTCCCTACTATTTGCTCTTCCACACTAAGCCTTGTGGAAACAAACTGTAATGCATCTCGAATTTTCTGGCTCTTTGTGACTCCAACAATTGGCACTATGCCATCAATGTCTTCAACGCTTCTGAAGGATTTTATTCTCTGTAAGGAATCTGTTTCAGGTCTGCTTTGTTATGTCAGGAATCTATGGATAGGTTTCCACTGTCAAATCCTACACTGCCATCACTTGTCAGCTGACAGCTGACATAATTGATGCTGGCACATCCCCCTACAACCTGGTGTAGCTCATTTCCAGGCAGAGTAAACTTGCTGTCATTAGCAGCTTAGCTTCTAGTTAAGCTTCTCTGACAAGTCATGAGGCTCACTTCAGATGCAGAAACACCAGCACTCTACTGCTAATGACACAACTCTCTCAAATAACATATCCCTCCTCCAGAAATGCCAGGTAATGCTTGGGAGTAAATTAGAAATTGCAGCCCATGTTGCTTTGCCCAGATCTGCCCTGTATAATTATCCATGGTCTCTACAACTGCCTGTGTGACGTAGGGTTGTTGTCTTTCTGGGTTTTGATTTTTTTTTTTTTCCAATGTTCCAGAGGCAGGCCTGGCTTTGCTGAGTGTACTGCAACAGACCTGGAGAACCTCTTCATAGTTGCTGAATATTCACATAAAAGGTAAGCAGCAAAGGATGTCAGCAAAGCTGAGAGCAGCCTCCAGACCACTATGGAAAGAAGAGCTATTCCCCAAGCGCAGGGAGATGCACAGTATTTCCATAAGGCACAGTATGCTAATAAAACCTCACAATTTCACAAAGTATGAATGCAATCACTGCCTAGGCTAGAGTAATCCTTCTTGGACAGGGACCTTCGCTCCTGAAATGGCAGGTGGGCCAGCACACCAGGCTTTTTCCTTCACCCATCCTATGGCACATTGTTAGAGAACAGAAAAAAAGTGACTTGGTTGTTCTCCAAGAAACTCACACCTGAAGAGGAAGCCTGAAGGAAAGTGCACATGCCTCTGCGTGTGTGCGTACAACTAGAGAAATATGTAATGAATGCTTTGATGACAACGTTTGGAAGAAATGTGAGATGGAACAGCGAGGTGAAGGGTGAAGTACAGGAACACACTTGTGAAAGGAGATTTGCTGGATAGCAGATGACACACAGGACCTGGACAGGAGGAATATTTTTGCTTGGGTTTAGAAAAGGAGAGGAAACAACCAGAATGATTCAAGGAACTGAAATACAACAATGAAAAACAGGTGGGTTCCTTTGTTTTTGTTTTTTATTTTTGCATTGTGTTTTACAAACAAATGTAACCAGTATGTATATAAGCTAGCTAACAACAATTAGATAGCAAGGTGGCCAGAAAACTATTAAATCCCTAAGGAAAGACAATAGATTCTGTTTATAAAATGCTCACAACATTCAAGATGGTACAGCAGATGTACCTAATGGAAGACAGTCAGCCCAAGAAGCCAAATTGAGGCACAGTCATCAGTTGCAGCTCCAGTCATGAAATTCAATAAAATCATGAAAAAGCAAAAGGGTAGAGCAGGCAGAAAAAGGAAAAAAAGAGCTTGAGTCTTTCATTAGAGTACGAAATCAGAAATCACTAAGTTTGGAAGGAAACTTAAAATATCCCAAGTTGTACTTAGTTTCAGTAGTGTAAGACGGCAAAAAAAAAAACCCAAACAAAACTTTTCATGAAGCAGTGAAGCAGCCTCACTGTTTCAGAGTAACACACGTGTTTTAACTGAAGCGGTTTTCTCTCACGCCCCCCAGGCAGTTACCAGGGCCTACATACAATAAAAGCAGGGAAAACCACCTGGGGACCGGCGGGTTTCCGACACCGCCTCCCACAGCCTGACGCGGCACCCGCACTGCTCCAGCTCACAGAATGGGTGAGGTGGGCAGGGACCGCAGTAGGTCATCTGGTCCAACCTCCCTGCTCATGCAGGGTCATCCTAGAGCACGTTACACAGGATTGCGTCCAGATAGTTCTGGAGCATCTCCAGTGAGGGACACTCCACACCCTCTATGGGCAGCCTATTCTGCTGCTCGGTCACCCACACAGTAAAAAAGTTCTTCCTCGTATTCAGGTGGAACTTCCTGTACATCAGTTTCTGCCCGTTGCCTCCAGAGAGCGCCGGGCGAGAGACAAGGAGTGCCCGGCGGGCCACGCACGTCTAGCTCGGGCCTCACTCACGTTCCCGGCCCCTCGCCGAGCGCCATCTTTGGTGCCCTCGCCGGAACTGCCCGCTCCCACCGCCCGCGGGGTCTCCGGCGCAGTTACCGCGAGAGGCGCGGTACCGCGAGAGCCGCCGGGGACGGGGAGAGGGAGGGGTGAAGTCTCGCGAGAGCGGGGCGGCTCTCGGGCATGCGGGCGAAGGCGGCGGCGCCGCGCGCGATTGGCGGGGCTCGTCCCCCCTCCCCCGCTCGCTTCCGGCGTCGCGCATGCGCCGCCCGCCGCCGGGCCGCGTCTGTGTCCCCCCCGGTGCGTGTGTCACCCGCGCGCGGCGGCGCTGAAGGCCGCGAGAGCGCTCCCGGTCACCGGCGGCGCGGGAGCGGCCCTGACACGTGTGGCCCCCGCCGGGCAGGAGAACCGGGATCGGAGCCGCGCAGGACCCCGGACACCTCGCCCGGGGGCGGCCCGGCCTGGCCTGACCCAGCCGCCCTGCCGGGAGCGGCTGAGGAAAGAGGTGGAGGAGGCCCGCGCCCGGTGTCCGTGTCCCTGCGCGGCGGCGGCCGCGGCCTAGAATGAAGTGAGGAGGAGCCGCCGCCGCCGGGAGACACTTCCGTGTTGCGGGAGAGGCCGCGCCGGCCTGCGGGACGCTGCCGGTGCCGCTCCGCCGCCGGATCGGGCAGCGCGCCGCATCGGGCAGCCCAGCCCCAGCCCCAGCCCGACCCCGTATGTATCGGTGCGGCCCCATGTGAGGCGGGCGGGCGGTGCGGGAGCGAGCGAGGTCCCGGCGCGGCCCGCGGGTGTCCGTCCCGGTGCGTGTGCACGGCGCCGCCGGGTCCCCATGGCGCCCTGAGCGCGGCGGTGGCGGCGGGTTCCCTGGGCCGCGCCCTCGGCCGTGAGCGAGCTCGATGCCGAGCACCTCGGACGCGGCGACCGGCGGGAGCGGGGGCAGCCGGGGCTGGGGCAGCGGCGGCAGCGGCAGCGCGGCGGTGGAGGCGGCGGCCGACAAGAAGCGGCTGCACCACCGGAGACGGAAGCGCTTCGCGGCCCAGCCGCAGCCGCCCCCGCCGCCGCCGGCCCCGCACCCGCTGCTGTTCCCGCTGCTGCAGCCGCCGCTCCTGCAGCCCCCGCTGCTGCAGCCGCCGCTGCCGCCACAGTCCCTGCTCTTCCTGGCGGCCACCGGCGCCTCCTCCTGTTGCGGGGACGGCGGGGAGCGGAAGCGACCGCGAGGCAAGCGGCGCTCGGGCTCCCGGCACAAGCGGCGGCGGGGCCGCGGCGGCGGCGGCGGGGGCACGCAGGAGGCGGAGAAGCGGCGCGGTAGCGGCGGGTTGAGCACGCTGGTGGAGGAGTACGACGACGTGAGCTCCCAGTCCGAGGGACTGTTGGGCGGCGGCGCGGCCGGCGGGGGCAGCGGCGGAGGCAGCCCGGGCTCCTCCTCGGGCGGTGGGACCCAGCGGCAGCGGGGCGAGGCGGAGCGAAGCGGCCGGTCCCGTCGGGAGCACCGCGGCAGCAGCGGGCGCTCCAAGGAGCGGCACCGAGAGCATCGCCGGCGGGGAGAGGAAAAGGCGCAGCAGGAGGGGACGGCGGCACCGGGCCGCGGGACATCCGAGCCCTCCTCGTCCTCCAAATCCCGCAGCCGACACAACCATACCGGGAGCCAAGACCGGGAGGGACTCAAGAGCAGCAGCGGCGGTGGCAGCGACGGCCGTAGGAAGGGCTCCCTCGCCTCGCCCAGCAGCGGCAGGAAAGACCGGGAGAGCAAATCGCACCGGAGCCGGACTAAAGCTGCCAAAGAGCCGCCGTCGGCTTACAAGGACCCTCCGAAAGCTTACAGGGACGATAAGCCCGAGCCCAAGGCGTACCGGCGGCAGCGCTCGTCGCCCAGCCCCGGCAGGGATGACAGCCCTCCTCTGCACCGCTCCTCGCAGAGCCAGCGCAGCCGCAAGTCGCTCAGCCCGGTGGGCGCCCGCTCGCCGCTCAGCCCCTACAGCCGCCGCCGATCCCCCAGCTACAGCCGGCACAGCTCGTACGAGCGCGGCGGGGATGTGTCGCCCAGCCCCTACAGCAGCTGGCGCCGGTCGCGGAGCCCCTACAGCCCCGTTATCCGGTGAGTCCGGGCCCGGGAGCGAAGGTGGGATGGGGAGGGGGCCTGGTGTGTGGAGGAGGGGAGTAATGGCTGGGGCAGGAATGCAGGAGAGGCCGGAGACGTTTGCATCCAGCAGCAATCCCTCCCTCTTGCCGATTTGCTGCCAGAAAGCTGGGGTGGGGGAAAGGGGAGAGGGACAAGTACAAAGATCTTCCTGTCCTGTCTCTCGGGTGGAGACGCGGGTGTCTGTAACACTTCTGCGGCTAGTTTTTCTCCATGGGAGACCACCTGGCTGGAAAAAGGCTTTTAAATGGGTACGAGAACATTTTCAGATGAGAGTGACTGAAGGAAGATGCTCCTTGGAGGACAGGTTTTCTGAAGGACCAATTTTGATTTTTAAATCTTTGCTTACAAAGTATAGACATTCTGTGGTACATTTTTACATATCCTGTTCCTGGGTAAAATAGGATGCATATTGAATATATTTGGGTTTCGTTTAATTTGTGCTAATGGAAAGAGAAAACCAGCTGACAGGCAATTTGTGTTTACACGTGTTTTCTTGTTCTTTTTAGAAGTCTATAGAAGCACTTGGGCTTTCTGCTTTGCTAGAAAATGGAGTCAGTGTCAAGTTTTGATAAATTGTCTCGTGCTTTACATAACCTATGAAAAACATAAGCTCTTTTCCTAGTAAGGTTGTGCACATGTATATAGTTAATGTATGCTTGCAGATAATTTTTTTTTCAGTGTTAATGGGAGCGCAGGGTGTAAAGGTCAGCATTGCATGAGTTTTTGAATTTTATATGGAGAGGAAGTGTGGGCTGTATCTTTCTAATCAGATGCAAACTGTGTTGTGGAATTAAAGCTCTTCAGAATATTTTAACTTGCAGAAAAGTACACTGGAAATTTAAAAGTATTTGCTTACTATGTGTTTATAAGTGAAGATTTTTATTTCCTATGTTGGAATCTTACTATTGCCTCATTGTTTGTAGGCCTGCCTAAATTTATGTTGGACTTTAATTTTAAATGTATCCAGCAATGTGCTGTTCCACTGGCAAGGATTTTGTGTACAAAGCATTACCTGGTGGGTTGTCTGAGAACTGTTCTCTGGTGTTTTTAATAAGCACTTTGTGTTGATAACCATTTGGGGTGTCCTGTAGTGTATCCAGGGAACATAATGAAGCTGTTCTGTGTTTCACTGGCCCTTGGTAGAGTCTGCTGTCCTGGGTGTGCATCAAATGCTGTTTAAAGAGGGAAGTAACAAAGCTGTGTCCTACTTTGTTCAGAGAGATAGAGCCAAAGTGCCTTATTCTTTCACAATAGTGATTGTCTAAAAGTTTGGTTGTATGGAATAATTTTGTAAGCAGTAGGGTGTTTCAAGAGAAAAACACTGTAATTGCTCTGAAAACATCATGTTCTTCTGGGAGAGTCTGTTACAAGTGGTTAAAATACACTTTCAAAATTATTTGAATAATTGCGTGGCAGGAATTATTATGTGCATAGTTTGATTTAAACGCCCTAGGAATCAGATTTTTTTCTGTAGGTGCATATATCCTGGAATAAGAAAGCTAATAATGATGCACAGAATTATGTATGTGAGGTTTGCATTTAGGAATAGCTCAGTATTTAGGAATAGTCAGATTGACAGCCCAGTTAAGTTCAGGTTTCTGTCTTAGCCACTGACTGATTGAGCTGTAGTAGAGTTTTGTAGGAGTGGGGTTTTTTTTCTGTTGGTAGTGGGCCTGTGATTTGAAGCATGAGAGTTTAAATCTCCTGATTTTGGTATTCTCTGTGGTAAGTCTTTCTTGAGCCTGCAGATGTGTTTCTAGGAGTTAGCTTTGTGACTCCCCGCCTCTCTTCCTCCCTCCAGTTGAATTGTAATTTGCGTTCAGTTTTTAACTTCTTACAGACAAATAAATGCAGACTGTAAGGTTTATGGGAGAGGGATTGGAATGGCCAAGTGAAAAGGAGAGGTTTCTGTAAGTAGAAAGAAAGGTGTGTCCTAATGGGGCATTCATTGCAAAAATGTCACTTTCTTAGAAAACAAAAGAAACCTAAAGTGTGAAGATAAAATCAGTTGTTCATAATGTTTACCTGTTGTGGAGAAATGAAAATCAGTGGTTTTTTCCTTCCATACAGCTAGTGATCATAATGTGTATTGCAATGGCAGTGGGGAAATAGAAAGGAAGGGGTTTATATTTTTTTTTAACCGTTCAAAACTATGTCATAATCACTTTTTTCTTGACTCTGTAGTACTACAGCCAAAATGCTGAACGTTTTTGCTGTCCTGTTTGATAATGATATAGGGGCCTTAGACTTGATAGAATATTACAGTTTCATGAAGGCAACAGCTTCTTACAGCACCTGTGTTCTTCATCTGGATGATTTAAAGGCTTAATTCTGGGCTTGTATCCAGCTGTAATGATGTCCAGACAGTAGGAACTTTGTATGTGACTGTGTATTTCAGCCTGCAAGTCTTTTTGCTCTTTTTGTTTTATGTCTTATATATGTGTCTTCTCTAATGTTATGTAAATTACCCAGTTATTTTGGTATGTAGAAAATGATTACGAAGCAGTTCTAGCATGCTTGGAAAGCCCGTGTGTCTAGTGGTGGTTTTTTAATCTAGGTGTCTGAGCTGCTTAGGGAGAAACTTCTAGTAAACAGCTGAAGAGAAACAAGTGAAGTCAGCTTTGCTCGTTTGAAGCAGCAGCAGTGCGTTGCTGTGAGGTTTGAACTGCAGTACTGACTTTGCTGGTTTTAGGTGGTGGTGTTTGGCTGTGGGTTCTGAGGGGAAGCAAAGACACTGGATATGTGTTCCCTACTTGGTGATTTCTCTTTGAATGGTAGACTAATTGCCTTTTCCATTATAACAGCAGGAAAAGTTTGTGTTTTGGATAAACTGATTGAGCTGTATTCACTTGTCAGACAAAACTTCTTCTCTTGCTGCTGGTGGATTTCTATTACTCTTATTTTCTTGTGGATAGGGTAACACAGCTGTTCTAAAATAGCACATGCATATTTTCAAAATGGAAATTCTTCCAAAAGTATGAGGTATTTATTTCTCTACTGGTAAAATGACTGGATTAAAAAAAAAATTCTCAGCCAAACCCCATGGTTGACAAAATAAGCAGACAGTCTCTTGCTTCCTACAATTTCATGCTAAACTAGTTTCCAGAGAACTATTTTTTGTAACTTAAGTCAGGTCATATGTTATGTGATCACGCATTTAATTCAGTTAGCAGTATAGATGAGTAATTGCATTTTTCCAAATGTGGATACACCTACCCATCTGCTTAGATAAAAGTGGGTGGGCCACTACTAGCATAGTACTACTATGTGCATGGATGTTGCTTATAGGAAAGAGACAAGATTTCTTTTCTTTTTGGTACTATAGTCATCTTAGTCTGTATTGGTAGCTAGTCTGTAGTAGTGAGGCTCTGCAGAATATGGATCATTTATATGCAAAATCACAACAAGCTTAGGAAAACAGTAAAATATATATTTAGCTAGTAAATGGAGAAGCCATGGTGCCATACACTGATATGAAAATAACTTTGATTCCAGTAATTCTACTACTTTTGAATGTAAAGGATTAAGAGAGAGTTTGACTTTTCCCCCACCTTGATTAGTGAAAATAGATTTTTTTTTTTTTAATTTAAAGCTCTCTAATTTTGTTTAGTAAAAGTGTATTTTGCAGAATTGAAAATGGACCACTAGGTTTTCGCTGTTTGGAGTAGCTAATTTTTCCAGTGCACATTGCTGGCCTTTGCCTTTTGCTCATGTACCTTTCCTTTTCCATATTGTTGCTGCTTCTTTCCTTATTTGAAAAAGGAAACTTCATTTGAAAAACTTAACTTCAAATGTGTTTAGAACATAGATTTTGAGTTGACTTGACCTTTTGCTGGTTGATTTCTTTGTAGGCCAAGTTCTCATATGAAAATAGAGAGTTATAAAGCAGGTTCAAGAAACAAATAAAAGCCAAGCTCAGAGTTTTCCAGTATGTATTGGAGACCCTTTTAAAGATTTACAGTTTGAATCAGTAAGGCAGGTTATGCAGTCTTCATGTACAAAGCAGCTGAGTAGCTGGTTGGTTGCAGAGTTGCATAGAATGTAACCTTGAACTAGGGGCTAGAGAAAATAAACAAAATTAATGAATAAGGTATCAAGTGAAAGAATACTATTACTGTAATGGCTTAAAGAAATGAACTATGTGTTTGCCTGCTAGAGCAACATGGAAAAGCTATACTATGAACTAAAATGTTTTGTCAAGGTGATTTATGTTACCAAGGGATTGTAAATGTCTTGGAAGGTCTGCGGTGGAGCCAGTTGATTCAATTTAGGTCTCTCTTTTCAAATACACTATGACCTTGCTGTGCAGGGAAGGATGGCAGTGGCAGTCAGTAGTCCAGCATTACCTGCTGGTTAAAGAAGGAGCTGGGCTACAGTGATTGTTTTAACTTCTTTTGGACTTTTAGGTTTCTTGGTCCTGCCTTCATGTTCTCATTAATACCTTTGTGTTATGCCTTGTCAAAAAGTTGCTGACAAAGTTAGTTTGCTTGTTCAGCTAACAGAGCCTTACGTATTTTGACTATAAAATTGTTTGCACTTAGATAACGTGTAGCTGGCCACCAGCATGATGGATTTAGCTTGCTCTTGAAGCAGTTAAGAAGAGAAGAGGTTTTCAGGTTTAGAAACATGAGAAGATAACACATGATCGTTCTGATTTGTCAATAAAATGTAACTTTTTTTTAGTATTAAGGGGGTATTGAAAGGGGACAGAAAGAAACACCTAGAAAAGTAGCATGGCAAGAAAAACCATGTAAGCTGAATTGAAGCGTATTCCTGGAAATCTGACATAGGTAGAAGTTTTCTTTCCTCTCTGGTTTCAAATATCAAGAAAGTAAATGATAGCACTCTAAGCTGCTATTTGAAGTTCTTTCATTCTCTGCTCAAGAATGTAAGTGGTATTATATCAGTAGACTTTTTTCTTTGTTTAATTTATAAGTAAATTTACTGTTTGGTAATTTATTAGTGAGCCAGTAAAGTGCAATAGAATGTTGTCTATCAGGAAGGAGAAACATTTTAACAGTTTTGAAACCTATAGTTCATAACATTTTGATCTCTTAAGTAGTTTTTCATAAAGTGAGTAAGTACATTGTATGAAGCAGAGAAACAATGAATACCTGTTTGTTTTATGAAATGTTGGGTACTAGGCAAAACCAAAAAATTAAAAAGAAGGAACTATGATACCTAAACCAACTTTTTTTCCCCCCGTGCTTGAGGGGAGAAAAAAAGGCATTATTTTTCTTGTTCTGAAAAGTGGAGCTTTGGTTTCAGGGTGACTTCCTTATTAGTGCTTTCTTCCTCTATCACTTTCTTTAAATCTGCCTCTTCTCCTATGTGGTTTGTAGATAATGTCTTAACAGGTTTTTTGTTTGCTTTTATTTTATAGCTATAGCTAAAATGTAATTTCTTCCATGTCCCTTTGCAGCTAATCTAGTTGTGCTCCCAGGCTTCTTTGTTGCTGTCTCTAGGGAAGAAACAAAGCAGCTTTAGAACTTATCCTACTGATACTTATGGTCTTCAGGCACATCAGTTTTATTTTTTCTTTTTCTCCCCTCCATATATAAAAACATACTGAAATCTGTATATGGCTCATAAGGGATTTTACAAGTGTCATGAAGTATGGCAGTTGTCCTCTCTGTTAGGGATCTACACTTGTCTTGAAGTGAATTCAAGATGCTGATAGAAGACTGTTAATGACTTTAGTGGCAAAGGTACTCATAAATGGGGTAGAACTTCCAGGTGCAAACAGTGAGAAGCATCGAAGGAAAGTTATCTTCTTAGTAACTTAGGCTTCTTAGTAGCCTCTCCCCTTGTGTGTTACCAGCACATGCTGATGCTTTTGTTTAAGAGAGTGAAATCTGGCCTTTAGGTTTAGTAAACTTCCTGATCTCTCCTTACTTCAGGAAGAGAAATTTGAAGTGCATTGTTCAGTGTATTTGCTGTTTGCAGTGCAGGTCTGTGCAGTTGCAGCCACTGTTCTTTTGTTCCTTTTTACTGTGTTAAAAACAAGCTGCTGACTACATCTGAAATAGGTGTCAAATGTCAGATAAGGCATTTTATATGTATGTGTATGCATGCACACACATTTTATAGAGACCTGCTGGAAGATTTAGACTTTATACTTCAGATGTCTCTCCTGGTGTTTTTTTCAGGTTCTCACTAAGTGGTCACTGTCCTATTAACTGGCAGACACACTGGCTGTTGTGTGAGCCCATTTCTGTGCTGCTGGGACTTCATCTTTTATGTCAAATATTAGGTCTGAACAGAGTGAGCTGACTGGGTTTTGTTATGTATAAGGCAATATTTCTCCACTCTGAGTGCTGTGTAAGCTTTTGAGGGAAAGCTTGTAAATGTGTCCATATTTTTGTGTTTGTGCTATTTTTGTAGGTGAAAACTTGTACATACGTTGTCTGGTCTGTTGGGGCTTCTGAACTACACAGATGAAAGAAAGTGATAGTTGAGTGTTTGAAAAGATTATTAGGCTTATGAAAACAGCAGATTTTATCATTGTAACTTGAATAACTAGCACTTTGACAAATCTGCTTTTTACTTAAAATTCAGGATTTAGTTGAAAATGTTAATGTTTTTGCTGTATTCTCTGGAGTCTAGCTCAGTGGTTCAGGTACAGGAAGAGATTCTTGCTAAGGTTTTTGGGTTGCTAAAGGTATTATATATAGGTAATATAATAGCTTTTTCTGACATAAATAATAAAAAATTTCTGGAAAAATTAAACCAGTGCAGAGATTATAATCAGTCAACATATTTCATAACTAGCCTGCTATCATTTTGACCCACTATTAAGGGCTGTAATAGGTACTGGCACTGAAACTTAACTATTTGTGTGCATGTGTAGCTGCTGTCTCCCACATGAAAAAGTTACGCAGTTGTCACGTGGAGTGTGAAACCCAGGATGGATGATGGTTGGGTTTGGTTTTTTTTCAGCTGAGCTTGCATAAATTCATGTCCCAAACTCTCTTGACTAGTATTGATAAAATACAGACATCAATCCACTGTCAATTCTTGTTTGTTTTTGAAGAAAGTATAGAAGTTTAGGTTATTTTTGCCCTAGTTTTTCAAAACTGACTCTTCCTTACTAAGTTATGGTAGCTGGTCAGATGATCAAATTAGTTGTCACTGACTTGAACAGATTTTCTCATTTTATCCTTAGTAGTGAGCTAAATGAACCTGTTTTATTTTGTACCAAAGTGGAGCAGAACCAGTCTTAGAATCAGGCATGGTGTCTCACCAGCTGTGTTGTTTTAAGCTGCTACTTCGCTTTTCTAGTGCATGTGAAATTATGTCCTTATTTCTGTTAGTTACATGATTACTTTCTTTGTTAAGTACAGATCAAAACAAACAAGAAACCCCAGATCATACTTATGAAAGAAACAGAGCTCATTTTGAGACCTTTAGGGCATGTATTAAATTTAGTACAGGTAGCAATGAAGTACTTGGGATGGAGGTTATGTTCTACAGGTAATTGGAGAGAGTGTCAGTCTGAAATAGCTGATTTATGAACAAGATGTGCAAGGAAATTTTTTCCAAGACAGGTCAGTGACATCCTTGCAAATGATGCACCATTTATAGAAGTCAGTTTAGGACTAATGGGGACTATTAGCTTGTGCTTGATGCTGGAGAAATGTAATTATACTGATTCCAGAGCGGGTGCAGATCTGCAGTAGTAAAACCTCTGGTTTGAGATAGTAATTCTTCTCCAAAAGTGAGACAGCAATGTGAGGAGAGCTCTGGTCTAGCATTTAAAAGTGTGTGTATTTTCTAGATTTTCTCCCTTCCTGCTACACCATCTTAACGCTGTATAGTGGAACTTTAAACCTTTTAACTTTTACTCCTGTTTGGCCAAACCTCTGAAAATTTTCTTTGGGATTTAGTGTTTGGATTTTCAAAATAATAATGAGAAAAATTACTTCAGCAACAGGATTCATAATGGAGCAGAAGTGAGTTTTCAATGCGATTTTTGTGCCCAATATTATGATTTTATTTGGTGTTTATTAGACGTGAACATTAATATCTCTTTCCTGAGTGAACCAAACATTAGATTTTGGTTGAAAATTGTTAGAAGAGAATTATGAGGCTTTTTTTTAAAATTAAAGGCTTTTAATTAAAGTGTAAAAAACTGTTAGGATTATTATTTTTATTGTTGTTATTACTATCTGTCATTGTTACCCTGCTGTGCCAGAAAATCCTATAAAATTTGCTTCCTGGCATAGAATTGAACTGTGCTAGTTTCCAAGAGTTACCTTCATCTGAGATTTGATTTTTTTTTTCTTTCATGAGTCTCTAGCATATTTGGATCAATTTCAATTTCACCTGTAGAATTTTGAAGCTTGTGCTGTACTATACAGTGTGCATACACATTGTTTTCAGTCACTTTTTGATTGACCTCGGTGACTTTTTGTCGGGTAAGAGTTCCTGCATTATAAAAGGAAAAGAGTGTAAATTTAGAAATTAGTCAATATTGCACACAAAAGAAACGTTATTGTACTAGATTAAATATTTGTTCAGTTGAAGCATTGAGATGTAATTTCTTGTGTTGATAATTAAAACTGAATTGATTTAATTGTCAGTAAAATTAAATTTGATGTGGGATGGGTAGTCCTGATCATAGGGATTGTAGTTGGCATTCTTTTTGTTTGTCTATTGGGACTCGGTTTTTTTGTTGGTTTGGTCTGAGTTTTTTGTTTCTTTTTGTTTTGGCAACCTCCATACACTGGTGCTATGTTTTGAACTCTGAAATTCTTGTATCCTCGGGAAGTCTTATTTTGGATATTGCTTGATACTTTTTTCTTTGTCCAGCTGATGAATACTGGGTGTTTTTAATCCTGAGTATGCTTTTTCCTCCCCTTCAAATGATAAGCAAAATAGATTTCCATCAAACTTTAATGAAAAAAATACTTGTAAATCTGATGAATATCCTTGTTATTCTTGGTGTGGTAAAATGGATTAAAACTGCTACATTTAATTTAATTTATTTCATAACATTACTCTGTGGTAGCAGTGGATTAGGCTACTTAACTTTGTTCCGTGCCTTTCAGCTCAATTAATTTTTTTCCCTTTACTTCTTAATGAAGAACAGACTCAAAACTAGTACTAGGCAAATTAGAATATCCCTTTGAAATTTTGAATGAAAAGTCATTCATATTAAATGGTATTGTTGTACACTGGAAGTTTAAGATTGCCCCTCCCCATCCTCATTCTAGGTAGTTTTCTTGCTATGATTTTGTAGATGGCTTAGATTTTTTTTTTCTTTCTATTAGTGTCTGCATTCAGATGCAGTTATAGCATAGGCCCATTTGTGGGTTATGTTTGTTTGTCAATAGCTGTAACAAATATTGGGTACTTGGGCTTTTTGGGAGGGGAAGAGGTTGTTGGTTTTGGGTTTTTTTGAAGTTGTACAATTAGATTTCAGAAAAGGAAAGCTGTCTTTCAGTTGGCTACATTGCAGTCTTTAGTATTCCATTTTTTTCTCAATTAACTTATTTTAATGATATTTATGAAAGTGAAAATTCGGAAGTTCCTACAATTAATGCTTCAGTGTTGTTTAGATTTCTCTTGTCTCTCTTGTAATTTTAATTTCATTTTGTTGAATTCTGACTATGTAGTCAATTGAGTTTTTCTCAAATACTGTACATAGTGAAGGTGTTTGTACAAGTTGCATACGTTGAGATTTTCTTTAAAGAGAAAAATCTCTTAAGTACTGAGGAAAGCAGAACATTTCTTGCCTTATGTAAGTATTGTATTTTGCAGTTCTTGGAGAGGAGAAACGACATCTAAGAGTTTTAATGTTTTCTAACAAAAAGGTGTAGAATCTTGATTGATTAATTGTAGATTTTTATGTTTTTAATGCATGGTCTCTCCTATTTCATAGACT
>QWTY01000980.1:15352-26969 GCA_008033365.1 Pseudorectes ferrugineus
TTCTGTTTTTTCTATGAGCATGGTGATAATAGTTGGTTTAAAATATGTAGTTTGTCAAAAAAGTAGATATGCCAGGAAAGCAGCTAGACTTAATTTTACCTGGGTAAATCTTTACTTTTTTGAAACAGGAGATCAGCAAAATCTCGAAGCAGAAGTCCATATTCGTCGAGGCACTCCAGGTCTCGGAGCAGACACAGATTGTCTAGATCCAGAAGTCGTCATTCAAGTATTTCTCCTAGTACATTGACTCTGAAGAGTAGCCTGGCTGCTGAGCTGAACAAGAACAAAAAAGCAAGAGCTGCTGAGGCAGCGAAAGCCAGTGCAAAAGCTTCCAATACTTCAACACCTACTAAGGGAAACAGTGACACTGCTGTAAGCGCACCTCAAGTGAACAATGTTAAGGACTTGAAGAAAATCAAAACTGAGCATACACCTTCTCCTACCAGCAGTGCAAATTTGAAAAATGACAAGGCAAAAGCAAAGGTCTCACTTCCTGAAACAAAAGCGGAAAATAATTTAATTGCAGACAAAATTACTAAACAGAAGCCTGCAGCAGTAAAAGAGAATAAATTGACTGTTGTGAAACAGCCACCAGTCCCGGTAAAAGAGAAAAGCAAACCGAGTACACCAAGTGTAGTAGCCAAGGAGAAGGATCGAATTGTTGCACTACCAACCTCCACACTGCCACCCTTGCCTTTGCCTCCCACGCTGCCTGAAGATAAAGAAACTGATAGGTGAGTTGTGGCAGAGAGTTGCTTTTGGGGTTGTTTGTTCCTTTTTATATAATGATTGCTGTTACTTCCTTTGGAAAATATGTATAAAACTATATGCTAGATCAGGCTAATGCATCATTTAATTTGTTCTTGCTCTTCAGTTGTTTAACTAGTGGTTATTAGTGAACTGGAAGAATTTGATCTTAAAAATAATTTAGTTAGTTCTTGAAAAAAGACGAATTCGGTCTAAGAGGAATCTTTCAATAAAAAGTCTACTAAAGAAATCTTTTAAAAATTGCTGGTACGTAATAGCTTTGGGACTAATGAAAGGATGAATTCAAGAATTCAAGATTTTAAGTTTGGTGGGAACATATACATACTTCTGGGGAAAAGTTGAATTCAGTAGCAATATGTGAAAATTCTTTATTTAGCTGGGGTTTGAAGTAAAGAGTCTCTTCCCTTTGAAAGGCAATTGTTTTATCGCTGGGCATTATTTTAGTGTAATTTATTTCAAAGATCAATATTATTCTGAGTATGTATAATGGAAGTGAGGTTCATGGCTTGTCATTTGTGTTAATTTTGAAGTGTAAAAATTGGTCTATAGTGAAGAAATTAATTTCTGTGTTCCAAGTGTCATCTGAATGTGGACTACATTAAGTCCGTTTGTAGTCCTAGCAGAGAATATGTGCTGTGATTTGTATTGGAAAATTATGCTGTTAAAGAAATTATTTTTGGTTTTACTGAAGGTGTTGCATGCCTCTCACATGTATGCAAGAAATCACCTCACAAGTAAGCCAGAAAGTTTTAGCTAGAGGTGTAAATGTTTCTCTTGTGTTTGCTAGTAATTTAAGTTTGTATTAGACATTAAGGGTGCATAGGAGGCTTTGGGAAATAAATATAACCTAAAATAGTATTAGACAGTTATATATATATATATATTTTAGTAGTAAAAAAGAAATAGTTTCTTGCCCTTCAGCATTCAACTCTAGCAAATGTAATAATGGTGTAGCGAAGGTATGATTGCATTTACGTTTGTGACAAAGCCATCCTCTCTAGGTAAATGAGAATCCTGATACTGAGAGCAAGATTTACTGTTTTAACTAAAAACTAGTCTAACTAGTTTAACTAAATATGACTGGCATTGCAGTATTATTTGCAACAATATGAAATGATATGAAATGAGATTTGGTATTGAAGCTGGCTGATTGCTTTGGATTATTATTATTATTATTATATTTTAATGGATCACCTGTTTTAAGTTAGCTAAACTGAGGAGTTAAGCTACAATTAAGCTGTGGTTCTTTCAGAACTGGGCTCATTCTCTCAAAACATAAAGCCTACTGCTTGCGAACAGCTGCGTTAGAAAGATTAATGAGAAGTAATATAATGTCTTTTATGCTTTGCTTAGTTTTTCCTATAGGATGTTATAAACTTCGGATCAGAAATTACAAGTCATGATAAAGCTTAAGTCATCAAAGGAAGAAGATCAATGTTTTTAAGGGCAGAGGAGGGTAAAGGTATTTACCTTGGACTCAGAGTTACTATGGGGAAATTTTGTCAACAAAGAAAGCTTGAGGTCGATGCTATGCAGAACTGTCTGGTTCCTTCTGTAAGAATCTCATAAACCCACAAATAAGCGACCTGAGGGAACATCAGTGTTGCAACCCCACAGTGTAGGTTAGCTGAAAGGGAAAATTGCCCTGGTTATCAATGATGTGTGATTTAGCAGACCTGAAAAAAAAGGCTGCTCTTGGCTGCCTCTATTTTCATGTGCCACTTTTAAAATCTGTTTCAGAACCTTTCATGTGTTATGCTTTCACTCATATTGAAATTTTTTGGGAAAAATTGTGAAAGAAATACTAATATATGAACTTCAAAAATAAGAGTTTTTTATTGCCATGACAGTTACATGCACTGCGCTAAGGTGGTTTATTCTTTATAGCATGTTAACCATTATATTTGTGATGAGGGCAGTCTATGCTTCCTTGTGATGCTTCTTTAAAATGGGGCAGTGGCAGTCTGGGAAGTGGTAAAAGACATAAAAGTGTTCAGTTTTCATGGAGAAGCATAGACATACGCAAAACACTGGAATGCTTTATTTGAATATATACAGATTACTAATTGCAAGAAAAGTAAGAAAAAATGTATGCATTCTCCATTATGGGAGTTGGCAATATCTTTCCATTTAGAGAAGTTCCTGCTTTGTCTATGAAACTAAGCAGGTAAGAAGTTGTAGAAAAACCTTCACAGAGAAGGATGAACAGTGTGATTTGGCAAATGCAGCTAACTTGGAAAATGTCCCCTCAAAGCATGACTTAAGTTTTATTGATATAGTGACAGAAGTTAAAAGAGTGAATACTGTGTGAGAGTCCTGTAGGGGAGAAACAATTACGTAATTATATAAAGTTTAGAGATGGTCGTGGCTTTAAATTACTGGATATGCAGTAGCTGAACAAATCTAGCTAAACTAAAAGAAGATCTGATAAAATGGAACCATGTACTTAAGAAAAAAAATCCCGCAGCAGTTATGATTCCCCATTAGAATGGGAAGAGCATCTCTAAGATTATTGTGCAATTGTTAAAAGAATACATTGCTGTACATGTGTTTGGGGATTTTTCTCAAGACAGAGATGGACAGTTAGTATCTGTTATCTAATTACGGTTGGTTAAAAATCAGTCAGATAGCAGTAACCCATGTCAGAAAAACATTGTCATTTTTTCATCTGATTTTTTTTTTTCCCACTTGATATGCATGCTGATCACTAGAAATGTGTTGAATCTGGAGTGTTTCAGCAGAAGTATGCAATTAGAATTTGTAAATGAGGTGATGTGGACAGCCTTGTAATGCCCTGCAATGTTAATGTAAGCATGAAGCTCATTATCTATGGAGACCAGTTTTAGAGAGAACTGGGTTAGTTAGATCTTCTCTCTTATATGAGAAGTCTGAATACAGATTTTACCACTATATTTTTGATGTCTGGCAGCACCTGAGCTCTAAATGTTTTTAATAGTCTGGGCCATAAGCTTGGAAAGAAGCTTATGTGGCAGAAGAAGTCTGGCCTGGTAAGACTCCCTGTGTCATCTGACCTCAGCTTTCACCGGAAAGGTCTGATTTCACAGTTCTGTAGAATTGTGGTAGTTAACTGTGCATCTTCCAGAGAGCTATTTGTGAGTCGTTTATCCAAGTCCTGCAAATTTTAAGAGCAGAGATTTCAAATGTTGGTGCATTGACAGTCTAGTATGCATTTAAAAAAAAAAAATCTAATAATTTTTCCTTTTATGTTAATATTATAGTATCTTCAACTTATTAGCAAACTGTGGTTTTTTTAATAGTTTGAGAGAGAATCTTTCAGTGAAGTCAGTTAAAGAAACAGAGAAGAAACTTCGCCATCTGCTTGCAGACTTGCCACTTCCACCTGAGTTGCCTGGAGGAGCTGAGGTACCCAAAAGTCCTGAAGAAAAGAAACCAGCAGTTCAGTTACATAGCAAGAGAAGACCAAAGTATGTTTATTAAACTTTTTTTAAAGCTTATCAAGCAAGTAGAAATGATAATAGTTTCTTTAAAATACGTTCTTGTCAAAAGAGTTCTGCTTTTTAATGACATTTTTAATATTAATGTGTCTTGACTCAAACTGCGTGGTTTATTGCCACTTAATGGTAATAAGACAGTTAACTAATAATGTCTCAAATAGTTAGTGTTGAGGGTGTCTTCAAACTTAAGACAATGCCTAGATATACTATCTGTATTCTTAAAAATGTTTGTTGCTTTCTAGAATATGTGGACCACGACATGGTGAAACGAAAGAAAAAGAAATAGACTGGGGAAAGCGCTGTGTGGATAAATTTGATATCATTGGTATTATTGGTGAAGGCACTTATGGGCAAGTTTACAAAGCCAGAGATAAAGATACAGGTAAGTTCAAAAAAAGTAAATGTAATCCTACAATTTTAAATGAACAGGATGGTTTTTGGTTTTGTTTGATATTGAGTACAATATGTGGTATTCTGCCCTCTCATGTTTGGAAGGATTTTAGTTGTTGGTGTGTTCAGTTTTAAGTCTAGCATTTGTTTAAATCAGAAATTATTGTTTGCTGCATTGGAAAATCATTTATCTGTAAAGCTGTGGCTGAAATCAAGCCGAGTAGTCTTAAATTCTATTTCTTATTTCTTGAGTTTTGATGCTCTGTATAAAGTTGAACTAGTAAAGAAGAGAGGCTAAATATCCTGGGGAAACTAAGTGTCACCCTAGACAGGTTGGCAAGCAGTAATGAACTTAGTAAAGGGATGAAACTGTAAAAGAAGCTATGCATAAAACTTGGTTGTTGTTTGTACTCCAGTAGTCACTAGTTCACAGTAGGAAGAGAATCTGCTTCTGTGCAACACAGCCCTGAAGAGTTGCACATGGGGTATTCTTGCAATGTAACTGACTTTACAACATTATTTTTTAATTTCACGTTAAACTATTGCTGAAATGAGCAAGCAGTCACCACTAGGATACATAATATTGTCACTACTTCTAAACAGATGATCCAAATTCTTTATATATGCTGTATGCTGCATGATTGTTTTATGCTCAGTTAGTAGTTCTTTCTATGACTGCTTGCCCTTCTGGCTTCTTTGTGCATGCTTTGAATGCTGGACAATTTTCTACTTCAGCAGTAACTGAATCCCATAGGACCACATACCAACCTCAGTTCCTTCTTTCTGATCTCCAGAAGTATAAGCAAGAATAAGTGTAATTATAATTCCTTCTTCATTCTTTACCTGTCCTTGTCTCAGTTTGCAAACTTTAGTTCTAGTTGAACTGTCACAGATTTTTACCTCTACCTTGAGAAACTTTGCTAATCATTGTTAGGATCTCCTGGGATTCTCTTCTTTGCACATAAACGTTTTAATCCTGCCATAACCATATTGCCTCTTTGGCAAACTTCAGGTTATTTGTGCATCACAGTCATCTCTTAACCTCCCATAGAAGTTGTTGCTTTCTGCATTGATGGGTCCATACAAATACAGCAAGCAAATCTGTTAGCTTTGGATTCAAATCCTGTGTGTAGAGTGGCATTATGGCCTTTGAGATACCTTAGAAAAAGCTGTGTAATGGGCTTTCAGAGCAAGTGGATGTTGTGTCATGCTGGAATGTGATCTATTGTGAGTGTATCGTATAAGTTGGTGTAGGGTAAGTACTTTTTAGAACAAACAAAGATATCTGGGCTGTCAGTAAACTTCCGAGACACAGCAATAAACTTTCAAGAACAAAATGATTGAGCTAGCATATGTAGTCTATAGACATCCTCCGTCATGAGTGGATCATGCTCCTGCCATTTTTTAGAATCCAGTTTGATCCAGCCCACCGTGCAGTAAAATAATACGGGAAAATCTCCTCACTGTAAAAATGGCAGTGCCACTTGTGCTTGTAGAAGGTATACTGATTAATTTGAGAACTCTTTAGTCATCTGCCTCATATCTTAAACTGCGTAGTATTTCTGGCTAGGTATATGCATTCTGACCTGTGGTGATGTAGTAGTAAGAAATCCAGCGCAGTCACAGGCCTCTGTCTCTAAAGCTGCTGCTGATAATCACTCTTTACTGGTAGACGTGGTGTGGAATACTGGGATATGTGAGTGAGTTGTGCAAAAGGAAGAAGGATAGCCCTTATAGTCTGTAGCTGAAAATTCTCATTTGTAGTTTTGCTTCCCTATGCGATGCTGATTTCTGTTCAGCATAGTGCTTGGTGCAAGCATCAGGGTTTTAAAAACCAAACATACAAGTCAATACTAAATCCCATGGTTTGGTTGCTAATCTTAATGGGTTTTATTTAAATTTTCTCTTAGGGGAAATGGTAGCACTGAAGAAAGTACGTCTGGATAATGAAAAGGAAGGGTTTCCAATTACAGCTATTCGAGAAATTAAGATTCTTCGACAGCTGAATCATCAAAGCATTATCAACATGAAGGAAATAGTGACAGATAAGGAAGATGCTTTAGACTTCAAGAAGGACAAAGGTATGTATGCTAACAGGGGTAGCTCTTTCTGGTGGACCTGTTCTTAAAGTGATAGTCTGCTATGCTGGATTTGAAGTTACGCTGCATTAAAAAATATGTTTGCAAATTATGATGACGAGGGATTTTAATTTTGATTTAAATACTGTAAGAAGTTGTTTATTTAACTCAGATATGCCTTTTGCTTATAGAAACATTTTCTGCAAATATTTTGTGGGATAAAAAATGTATTGCTTGATTCTGGTTTTGCTGTAGAGGAACAGATGTTTGACTCCTTGACAGCCATGGATTAGGGAGGCCAGCAATAATAGGAAGCTCTTAATTATAAGGTTTTTGTTAACCTTTTTTTTTTTTAGTACTTTCTCATACCATTTAGAGTATAGTAGACAATGCTGAAGAGATGTTTTTCATTTTACACCTTGGTGTTATTTGGATTGTTCTTCGGTTACTTTTTAAATGATTGAGCATGTGTGTTTTGAGGGCTAGAAGAAGAGTACATTAAAAGGATGAAAAGCAAGACTTGTACAGTGGTAGTGTTCTTCCCCAAATAGAAGGCATGCAGACTTCTACTCTGCTGGTTCCTTCAGTTTTAAGTCTGTCTTGTTTGAATTACTTCAACTTTCTTAGTCTAGAGAATCAAGCAAACAGAGTGAAAGTCATGCAGTGTTGTTGCTTGGTTGTTTTGATATTGGAATGGTATTTTGCCAGTGGAGGCATTTCATTTTAGGTCTAGGTGTTACAGACCTGTCATTTTGGGGGTATTTTAGTGTCCTGTGGGCAATTTGTTACATAGTTTGCCTTAGGAGAGTGTTTGGAATGTGGTACCTGTCCTTCTTCCCTGCTCTCCCTCCCTGAATTTCTATACAGCATGCCCAGCAGCAGTGCAGGTAGAAAATGCTGTATGTAATGCATGGCCAGCTGAAACACCAGGTGATGTGATAATTCAGAAGGTGGATATCAAGCAGGAATTAGTTTGGGTTTTTTTCCTAGCATCTTTAGAGAGTATAATACGTTGAAGGGTGTACAGCACTGACAAGCTTTTTTTATTGTGTTTAAAATTGGGAAGTATCTAGCAAGAGGTTCTCAAGAGTTGTGCAGGTTCAGTGGTCAGGCCCCACTCAAAATCCTGACAGTCTGCAACAGCCAGTTTAGTCTTTGTATGTGAATCTTGCACTAAGTTTTAATTAGATCTAACCTACTTGGCTAATGAGACCACACGTAGTCTTGACTTAATACTTAATGACTCATTAATGAATTTTCTTTCTTTCTGTTTAGTGCCATGTTTAGAATTGAATAGTAAATTTTTTTTTTTGTACTTCAAACTGTGTCTCATTAATTTCAAATGGGGTTTTTTGTCCAAGTCTGTATTTGTGCTTTTGATATTACTTTTGATTTAATTTCTTGTTCTTATTTAACAGCATATTAAAATAACTACATTTTTTGAAAATTTACAAGGGCAGATGCATCTCTGGAGATCCTAGAATAGAATTAATTTTTGATAGTTGAGTAAGTTCTGGTGGTTTCTTGAAAACATTTGCAGGATAATGAGACTACTGTTACAACTTGTCTGTGAAAAGGTAGAAGTTGTGGTTTTTTTCGGGCACTGTATTCTGTATTTCTCTAATGAGTAGTTCATTGTGAGATAGGGATTTATAGCTGAGTTGTGGCCAAATTGTAGTCTGTGCAGGGAATGAACGCAAGTGGGAGGAAGTTTGGTCATTTTCACAGTAAAGTGTTGCAAATGCAAAAGTAGGATGCTTAACAAGGAAGGGTTAGAAAAGTGGTAGTGATATCTTGCAACAGGCAGAGCTTACAGTAAAAGCAGGGTGTTTTGCCCATATGATGAACATGCTTATGCTTAATGTATGTTACATGTTTACCATAGCTTTGAAATATGACTTGGAAAACCCTGCTGATATCCCACTTGTAAGAGTAGGGAATGAGAACATTTTACCTATCACATGTTTTTCTAGTTAATATGAGTGAAGTTAATTTTGTTTCTAAGGCTGTGTATCATATCCTGTTATAGTACTCATCTGCTTTTTCACTTAAGGCAGTGTGGGGGTTTTTTTTTGGTTGGATCTCAGTGGTTTAATATACAGTACATTCAGTTTTCTGACAATACTGTAAGTGTTGGGCCCACTTTACAGTACTTGATTTAAGGATGCTTTTTAAGATAGTAACATTGGACTGCAAGCCAGCAATGGCTTGGCTTGTGCAACTTTGTCCTGATACTTTGAGCTGCATTACATGTTTTTAACTGACATACTCAAAAGTTGGGAAGAGAGAGGATTACTGGTTCCCCATGTTAAAGTCTGTCTTAATATTTTCAACATCTTTCTATTTTCAAAGAAAATGGAAGAAATTATATCTGTGTTTTATCCTGGCCAGCTTGGACTATAAATTTAAAGACAGAACAACTTTGATAGATAGTATTGGTTTTATTCTTTTTGTACTAACTATTAGAAAAAGAAGTGTAACACATTGGAGCAGTGTGTTACAAATTTTCTAAGTGCATTTCCCTCCATCAGTGGAAGTAAGCACCTTAGGCAGCATAATTGTATGGGTTGGGCATATACAACGCAGAGTGGGTGATACATGGGTCTGTATACTGAAGATCAGAAGTTTTAAACTTTGCAGTCTTCATTATGCATGAGATGTGCTTGATGATAAAGTTGGAGAATGGTATTACTGATTACTAATTGGTAATGTAACATCTTGGTTCTCAGGCACAATCCTGACAGGTAAAACGTATATGTTGGGTGTGGCCACAAGGAGTATCCATTTTATATGTTTCTTGTGTAGGCTTTTCTCACCTACCTATCATTCAGAGGGAGATAGGTGAACACACAGACTTAGGGATGGGAACTCATGACTCCAAGGTTGTATTTGGTCTTTTGTGTGTTGAGCCACTTTATCAGTTATAAAATGAATTATTGGGAAAACGCCCTTCTCACTTTGGCCTGTTGTCAGTTTTGGTTTTTTCATTAGTGAGTGTATCATTTATACGACTTTGGTGTATATCTTTTCAGTGTGGGCACTTGAGATGGCTCTTCAGTTCTCAGTTGCCTCTAACAGCTGGAAGATGTTTGCAAGTGCTCAACAATCTAGCTATGGGATTGGCATGATCTCTTTTTACTAAACAAATGGAAAATGCCTGACTTAGCTTTTGTTGCTGTGAATGTAAACACAGTAAGTGTACTGCCTGACATCCCTTCCTCCTTTTGGTTGGGATAGGTGTTTTTGCTAAGCTGAGGGAGGATGTAAAACTTGGCATGGAGACCACTAATAAAAGATCTGGTTAACATTGCAGCTTTGGGGGTTTTTTCTGGGTTCTTCTCTGTGTGTGTGTGTTATCTTTTTATGTATGTGTATTTCCGTAATTAATTTTAAGATCTAAGTTTACTTTAGATTAAATTTTGAATTGATTTGCAGTACAAATTAGCAAACTTTTTTAGGCATGGAGTTGGTATTTATTTTGACAGTACTGTAGTACAGGAGGACACTGACTCTGCAGAACATTGTAAGATGACTGACAGGTTACTTTCTCACAGCCGTCAAGGAGTACTTATTCCAAAATCTTGTGGTTTGGAAGGAGTCTGTGATGGAAGTCACGTAGTCAACATTACATGGTAGCTAGTTTTGTCTGTGTTTCCTAGAAAGCTGAGTAAAAGCAGAGATCCAAATTTCAGAAACCGCTAATGCTTTACAGTTTGCCTTGCTGCTCCCAAAATAGCTGATAGAAACTTACCCAAATAGTTTTCATGCTAGAGCTAAGTTATCAGGAAAAGTGTGACTACTTGAGTGGTGCTTCCCATTTGTGCTGTACTGGGCTTTGGTCTGGAATGAGTGCAGACCTAATTGTGTGGCTTTTCAACTTGATCCATGTCAAAATGAGAAAAATCTCTGATTATTAATCAAAGATTTTTGTTTGTCTGCTTTAAGTTTTTGCTTTTGGTTTAGTTGTTGGGGTTTTTTTTCCTTATTTCCCTGTATTATGTGAGGAAACAAGGACAGTATTTACTCCAGGGCTTCAGTATTCCCTTGGCTTGTATCCTTGTTCCAGAACATACGTGTAGTTCCTGCAAGAGGAAAATGCAGTTGAACTTAAGGGGAGAATAACACTGTCATTAAATAGAATCTTAATATTGTGTGAAAATGTAAAAAAATAGTATAGCAGCCATGTTTTCTTTAGTGTTAAGGTGATTAATTCAGTAGATATGGCTATATTTGTTGTTCTGGAAATTAGAAAATAGATTAATAAAACCTGACTTGAAAGAAAAGACGAATGTCTATTGAAGGAACTTTAAGGAATTTAAGTGTAAGGAACTTCAAGGAATTGGTGGACAATTTCTTCTCTAGTTTTCAAGTTGTGGTTGATAAAATCCTGTTTAAAACTCTTGAAATAGTATATCATGAGTACTGGAAGAGAAGTGTTAAGAAAGTAGAAGAGTAAATGTAATCTCATTATATTTAATCAATCAAGGGGAAGAATAATCTATGTATTGCATAAAAGAAGCTGGAGGAGGCTTATTAGCAAAATGAAAACCTGATGGAGTCTCATTTTGAAAACTGAGTACAGAACAAATGTTGAAAACCTGTTTCACAACTCAGCATCGTATGTACTATGCACTGAACGAGGCAGGGATACTGGGGTTTGTTTAAAGTATTTCTATATTTCAAGAGACTATTGTCATGTGTCGGCGATTGAAAACACGGACCCAGAGCGGCAGGACATCTGAATCCACTTTATTCACAGAGCAACCTGGATTTATAGACTTCTACACCTATCACACATTGCCATGTCAGCAGCACACCTTCTGAATGTCCTTCTATTGGGTCACTCGCCTGTCAGCTTTTGGCAGGCTCCTCCCACCCGGGTCCGGCAGAGACAAGCCTCTCTGT
>QWTY01000986.1:0-15659 GCA_008033365.1 Pseudorectes ferrugineus
CTCACAGGAAGGGTATTTCAAGGGTCTGCTTGCTGTTTTCTCTCTCTCCAGGTGTGTGCACTCCCTGTTCTCAGAAATGGCATATGGATCTAGGTGGATCCTGGCTCTGACACATTTTTGTTTTCCTTTGTTTTCTGTCTCTTGCAGATGAACAGGTCAGAGTACTTGCCAAAGTGACTTTGAATAAGGAGTAATTCCTTGTCCTCGCTGAAAAATGCTCATTAGGTCAGCTAACTGAGTATTTACCAGGGGAAAACCATCAGGACTATCAGGTGCCAAAATATAATGCCAAAATGCAAAAGCTGGCCCAGGGACTCTTAATCCTACAAAATTATGAGGTTCCTGGTAAGAGGAGGCAAAATCCCATTAACTGAGCTGCGTGGTGCTGGCAGCTCCATGTCTGCAACACAAGGCTCAAACAGAAACAGGGCTGAACACGATTTGCCCTTTTTTCTAATGGCTGGGATTGGTACTGCTGTAGCTAAAAGGCTTTCTGATATCCATGCTGTGTGAAATAACTTCTCCTTTCATTTTTAGTGGCTGGACAGGAAAGGATAATGCTGGACTGTGGCACTCCCCTGCTAAGTGCTGTAAAAAAAAGCCTGATTCACCTACTCCTGTGCAAAACTTCATCCTCTGTCCCAAAATGTGGTGTTTGAGCTTTCTCAGTGCAACACGTTCGTGGGAAATTCCACATCATTTGAGACTTTTAACACAGTGAGTACTACCAACAGCTTTTTAGAAACGTAATTATTTCTTACATGGAGCAGAGGAGAACAGACACTGAAATTCCCCATGAGTTTTTTATTCCTCTCCTGACACTGCATTATGGTGGCGAGTGGTTTCTGAGGGGTTGGTGTCGGGACTGGTGATGCTTAACATCTTTGTGGGCAAAATGTTCAGTGGAATCAAGGCTGGTGATGGCACTGAGCTGTGTGGTGTGGTCAGCACACTGCAGGGAAGGGATCCTTGGCCAGCATGAGAAGTGGGACCTTGCAAACCTTATGAAATTCAACAAGGCCAAGTGCAAGGCCCTGTGCGTGGGCCAGGGCAATCCCTGAACAAATGGTATCCTGACTGATTAATTCAGGCTTGTGTGGCCTCTGGGGCTGTGGTAAAAGCTCTTTTCCCACCTGTGCCCAGGGCACAGACGTGTGAAATCCAACCCAGTGAACAGGATGAGGGCAGTCATGCTTTGGGTCATACCTTGGAGTCAAAGGAAAAGCAGCTGGTGTGTCCTCGAGTCACCTCAGTGCTGCTGGTTTATTGCTGAGGGCTCACAGCTGAAGTCAAACGCTGAATGGTTGCCAAGGACAGCATGTCATTTTGAATATATGAAATTATAGGAGAACTGCATTGCAAGCCTGTTCCTGCAGCTTTTCCTCACACAAAACTTGGGGAAGTCTCACAGCAGTGAAAACCTTTACCTCTGAGCTTGGTGGGTAGCATTCACAGCCTGCTGAGTCAGTCTGAAAGGCTAGGAATGCTGTCAATTTTCTTTGAAGATGAGTTAAAACAGAGGCTTCCAATGCGAAACGCTTTGTAGAACTTGTTTTCCTCTTCTGTTGTGAATAAAATAATTTGCTACTGCAGGGCTGTTTTTGAGTATGGCACGGCTATAGTGTTTCATAGAGAATGGCCTGTCTTTGAGGCAAGAGGGACTATTGTTTCTGAAACTTCCCTCCTCTTAGAAACAAAAGAAATTTCATTAGCGAGAACGTTTTGACATCTTATTTGCAGTGCTGTATTTCAACTCTCGTCCCCGTGATCTTAATTTGTGAATCACCTTTCACGTTTCCAAAACTTTAGGTAGCTTGCAAGTTTGCAGAGCGGCTCGTACCACGAGTGGAATGTAGGTTACTCTGTATACTAAAGTTATATTATCAAGACAAGGAAGTGTAAGTGGTTTTAAAACGTGGTAATCAATAATGCATTAATTTCTGGAGTCCTGCAAGAATGTAAGCGGTTGATTAATCTTGTAATAAAGACTAACTAGTGATTTATTGTCTCACCATAAAACAGGAACACAACAGAGTTTGGTGCCACTTTATCTTGGTACTAGAAAACAAGGAAATAGAAATGTTAAGAGATTTGAGGTGCCACGTGTGTCACCACAGGATGGGACAAAATGTGAGGACTGTACCTTTCTAGGTCAGATTCCAGTTTCAAACATGCTAAAGGCTGGGAGGAAAGATAACTTCATGGAGTTAATGAGGGAGGGTATTTTTCTTTTTTTCCTTTTTCTTTTTCTTTCTTTCTTCTTTCTTTTTCTTCATTCTTTTTCTTTTTCTTCAATCTATATATTTGCTTCCTTGGGCCAAACCAGTTAGATAAAAGAAGACAAAGGAGATATAAATGTGCTTACCAGAGGGGAAGTTTGGTGAGTTGAAGCAGGTTAAGTGAGTTAAAATTGAGCAGCTCTAACTTCTTATGTAAACAATATTGATGGCTTCTGATTCAGCTCATTCTATGTGCTTTTAATCTGTGAGAAACTGCAGATTGATACTAATCCACACAGCAGCCTAGAGACCAGTGATTTACCACCAAAATAACGTCGCTTTTTATGTTGTTAAAAATAGGAAAAAAGATTGAAAAGTACAGCCTTTTTTCCCCCCATCTGCTCCCAATTTTATTCATCTCCCCATGGCTGAAATAAGTGTCCAGGTGAAAAACACAGCATTCTTTTCCTTGGCATAACACATTTGATACTTCTGCACCACAGTACTTGCAAGTCCTTTGGAGAGAAATCTTGGCCATGCTGTTCCTATATTACAAAGGCTCTGACCTCGCCTAGGATATAAAACAGAGCAATAAAAGCCGGGAACAAAATGTCTGAATAAATAACAGGCAGTGCTGTCCCCTGAGAAACGAAGGTCGGGCTGCAGCTGTCTGGGAATGCTACTGTTCGTGGAGTCCTACTCCTCCATCTGAAGGGAAAGACTTCCCGGGGTCTTCCAGAAAGGCAGGCAGATGGAGAGGTTGTTGAAAAGTGTGCATCCCTCTTGCCTGTGGAAACAGTGAGTTTGCAAGAGGATGGGACTGCTCCAAGCACTGCCAGTCCTGGTTGGGACGTGGGAGCAGCTGGGTTTAGTGCAGTCTCCCCACAGTCTCCTTCTGTCGTGGCTTCTCTCATTGTCCACGTGCAAAGCTCACAGCTGATAGACTGGCCTCAGAGCACTGATGATGATCAAGGTGATGGGACAACAGCTAGATAAATTTCATTATTCCTTGGGCACAGTGGAGATGGGGGCCCAGGCTTGGCTCGGAGCACAGCGCCTGCCAGCGCTGCGAGAGCCGGGTGTGAGCGGACGTGGGTGACCCGATTTACCCTCCTCCAGCACAAGCAGAGCTCGTCTTTTCTCACCCAAGAAGGTCCCATTGCCGCAGGTGGAAGTGTGGATGCCTTGCTGCAATTCACCCTGGTGTTTCTGCACATCAGACTGCTGGCACTGTCTCTGCTCCTGCCTGCTCCTGTCCTGTGCCATGTCTGCCTGCCATACGTGGGATCCCCTTATTGATTTCCACAGGGAAAAAATAAATATGAGTCGTGGCATTTTCAGTCTGAAAAGCAAGATGTAACACTGGCCTTTGGTAACCTTAGTCACCTGCCAGAAATGGAAAGGCTCGTTACAGTAAGCAGAAATATTCAGTGGTGTAATTCAAAAGGTGCTGTTAAAATTAGTCAACCGGAGTTGCAATAAAACTCTGACAAGAAAAAGTTTAAAAGTTTAAAAGTTCAAAGAAAGCAAATTCAGCCCTGCCCCACCTTTCAGCTAGGGCAAACTGGTGCAAATTGGAAGGGGGTGGCAGGAGAACAGTTCTCTCCTGTTCTGTTCTGGTGTAGGTCACAAAATAAAACAAAATACACAGAGACTCCTGCTTGTAAGTCATTTTATAACAATAAGCACACGGCTGCCCAGGAGTGAGAGATGAACTTGGTGACTCCTGGGCAGCTGTGCCATGCCTCTAACCAGAAAGGGCTCAGTGCAAAGATAGGCAACACTCAAACACACTGGGCTGCTTTTATATTAAGATATTTTGCAGGCAAAGCACAGGTATGGTAGCCTCGCTCTTTCAGAAGAGGTAACTGTTGGTTTTTAGCTGTGCAGGTGTAAGGATGTAAATGAGGTAAGGCTGTGGTGACAGATAATCCATTCTGTTGGCTAAATTAGCTGAAAAAACAAGTTACAGAAGCAGAAGGAAGAGTCAGCTACTGCCTGTGAAACAGGGTATCTGCAAGGGGAGAAATAATAAGGCATTTAGCTCCTGTGGTCCCTTCCAACCTTACCCACTCTGTGATTCTGTGATCCCTCTAAGACAAAGAAATGTAATTATGGAAAATCCACTCACTGCCAAATTAATAAGATCAGCTCCAAGGCAGTGTTTTGATGCAGCAAATTCAGCTCTTTTGGCTTCCCGGTATCAGTCCAAAAGTGCTGAGGCTGCACGACACAATGTGTTGATCCAGCACAAACCTTCCTGCTGCTCAGATCTGTCAGGAAAGGCTGGGGAGTTAAAGTTGTAGGCCAAGCTTTAAGGTACAGTCTTTCCCACTGCACCTGGTGTCACAAACATCCAAGCTGGGGTTGTATTGTCTGTTGTGTGTGTTGGCTCCATAAATAGAGGTGTGATTGGGCACAGTCTGTCCAGGCTGACTCTGTGGTAGTGGTTAGCTGGTACTGATGGCTGTGGAATTAGTTAAATTTAAATTAAAGATTCACTTTGGGGAAATTGCTACCAGACTTCCTTTTTTTCCCCCCTCAAAGGTGACAAAACTCATCTGTTTCATGACTTTGATGTATGTTCACCAAACTCTCTGTCTTAAGCTGTGCTTGTCAGAAGATGGATATATGTGAATGAACTTCGTTGTGAAACTCCTTTTATGAAAACAATTCAAAATAATAGCCAAGTAAAAAGAGATTTTTTTGTTAAGGGATGGGGATGGTAACTAAGAAACATGAGGTCAAATCACCCAGCATGCAGGCAGAAGAAAGGTTCTAATCTTCACCCGAGGTGTCAGTGGTGTAGCAGGAGCTTTGCTCAAGGCAGTCTGTGTTCACAGTGAGAAGCTTGGAATTTCTTCTCCCATTGAACAGACATCTCCAAGTGCCCTGTTCCTCTGGGTATTACTCTGCTACTGTCTTGTCCAGCCTGTGAAATGAAACAGAGCACTGGGGACTGGTAAGGAAGTGATGCTGTGAGATGGGCTGCTTCTTTCCTGAGAGGGACAAACAGTATTTGGCTTCAGGCATAAGGCTGGGAGTTTTGCCTGGGTGCAAGCTAGCAGAGTATCACTGCAAGGCAACTGGAAGGTTTTCAGGCATCCCTGCCTGCAGCCAGGACTAAATCCTCCCACACAGGACATTCTTCTCCAGCCTGAGGATGCTGCTCAGGATGCTGATTGGTGCCTCACCCTTCTTAGGCTGCATATTTTTTGAATAAGTGGAGGAATAACAGCAAATGAATGGAAAAAACTCACGGAGGACAAATGAACCTGTAGAACTTTCATCCATATATGTTCCCTGGTAAAAGAGGGTGAGAATTTTAAACCAGATCCAGGAGTCTCCTCTGACAGCCCTGAGTGGAGGCATCTTCCCATGTGTCCTTGGCACCACAGCTGGCTGTGCTCAACAACTTGGCTGGTTCCCAGAACACTCTCACTTCAGTTCTGGGGTTTTTCTGGGCCATAATGGTGGCCAAGAAAGTAATTTCCTTTCCTTACACTGGTGCCCATCATGGGTAAGCAGGAGAAAAGCTGATCTTATGTTAGGATTGGGCACTTGGAAATAGTGTCAGATCATATCACAAGGTGCAGGAAATGCAGTGAAAGTCATATCCCTGTTTTGGTTTCCATGCCCCTGTTCAAAGGTCGGAGCTGCCTGCCCTTGTGCAGTGCAAACTCCAGGCTTTTCCTGGGAACTGATACAGCTGCGAAATTTCAGTGTCCTGAAGGAGAGAGCCTGGGACAGTACCTGGGAATCCATAAAGCTCTTTCTACCCCCAGGGTGATGGGATGGAGGGAAAGAATGTCACGTCCCCACACTGACACAACTCAGCCTAACACCTCTGTGCACCTCCACCTTTGCTCCCTGGGGGAATCTGGTCTGGGACAGGGGTGGGGGGAAGCAGAGAGATCACACATTTTCTGAGGAGACAGTGAGATCCCTGAGGGGCCCAGCACACCTGAAAACTGAGGTGTCATGCACCTGAGAAGCCACTGGCATCCCCAGGCAGATACTCACCCTGCCAGCCTGCAGCTGGCTGCTGCTGGGTGAGGGAAAGGAGGGTCTGTGCAGCAGCACCACTGCCCTGCTGGCACTGATCCATGAGGGGTGTTTTAGAGAGGCTGAGTGGCTCAGAGAAGTCATCTGCAGGTCCAGTGGCATCACTGGGAAGTGGAGAAGGAAGCTCCCCACTGCAGCAGTGGTCCTGTCCTGCCAGTGTGTTGGGGTGAGCCCAGCTGGCTCTTGGGCACTGTGTGCCTTGGCAGGAACTCTCTCCCTCTAATTAGACTTGAAGGGCAAGGCTGCAGTCTGTTAATAATACTGAGTTAATTTCTCCCTCTCCTGCTATCTGGCACTGGGCACATAATAAAGAAAGTAAATGTTTGCTAAGCGAGGAAGCGGGGCAGGTGAGTTTACACCAGTGATGCTCTCTGGGACACGTGTGGATCGGTGGCATTAAAGCCACCGAGTGACTGCATGACAGAAAATTGCAGACTGATCTCTGCATGTGTTTTGGGCTGGCATTTGGACTGGAATCCCACCCCACTGATGGTCAGAGGAAATCTGTGTGTGAGAGAGTGGTCGTTGATTTACACAAAACAGACTTTGGGTGCCAGGGCAGGACTTGAAAGGAAGAGAGGTGCCCTAAACCAGCTCTTGCTGATAAAGGATCAGCTTGCTCTGCTGGTACCAACTTGCCAAGGCACCAAATCTCAGAGCCATGCTTGCAGTAAAAGTTTAATCTCTGCTGTACCTAGAAGCACCTTGGCCTCAGATGTAGGGAACCTGGATGGGGAAGCCTTTGAGGATCTGAAAATCTCTACCTTCACCCGTCAAGAGATCCTGGAGTGACATGTAGGTACTCTTTTGCTGTATCAGCAAAGCCCTTTAGCTCATGCCTTGGCTGAGCTCAGCTTACTGGCATAGTTGTCACCTGAAAAGGAGGTGCTGGTGGCTGGTGGCAGCTCTGACTCTGCCATGCCTCTGGCAGTGGGTGGTTACCTCACTTTTCTCTCAGCACTGCCCTCCTGCTGCTTCCCCTGTGCTTGGGGAAGGGGCTTTTCACCCACTCTTCTTGTGGTGGCCAACAAAACTAGGTAATGCTACAGGGGATAGAAAGAATTCCCTCTGCTCATGGCAAAATCTTAAAAAAACCCCCAACAAATCAAAGAAGAAAAAATAACTTTTGCTGATCCCTACTGAGGTGAAATATAATCTATATTTGGCCTAGATTTTTTTTTTTTAACAACCGAACTGTAGTTTCTTAACAACCTGTTATTTCCTATACTTATGTACATTCTTACATTTCAAGTGAGCCTCGCCCCTTCCTTTAAGCTGCATATTTTCCATTTTAAGGTTTCCTGTTGAAGCTAAAGGGCAAAGATCTTTAAAATATCAGCACGAAGCTGGGCTTACTCGCAGTGTGTAAAAGTTATCAGGCTCCCAGCTCTCGGTCAGGCTGTCTCACTTTCTCCTTATCAGGGAAACAGGTCCCAAGTTCAATGTCTTTGACTCTAACTGATGTGCTGGACTAAAGTCCTGGCTGTCTCCAGGCAGGAGACAGCAGAGTAATATGTGTCTGTGTTTGATGGGCCATTATTGTTATTGTGATTGGCAGCAGACACACAGACTTCTGTCTTCAGGGTGTTTCCTTTCTTTACCTTCTCCCTCTCTATTTGCCTGCATCCACTCACCTTATTTTCTCCCTGACAGCTACAACCAGGCACGAGTGAGTGGAGGGACAGGGCAGGACTGAGGGGGAAGGAGGACACACAGCGAGTGGAAGCAGCACCTGAATCTTTGTCTGTGCTCTAAACGTTGCAGAAGATGCAATTGAACAAAAGCCCTAAGACTCAAATGCAGGTATTCAACAACAGGAGCACCCCAGCCTTCCCAGGGGGGATGGAGCCTTTCCCTCCTCTTCTCTGCCCTGCCCTGCCACCAGGACAGTCCCCAGCACCAGGGGCTGCCCACAGCTGGGCCGACAGCTCCAGGTTCAGCTGGATTCTGTGTAGATGCCGTGGTTGCTTCTGCACCAAGGTGCCTTTCTCCTGCCGTGAGGGCTCAGCTGGGGCTCGCCTCCCCCTGAGCTCGGGCATCAATTATTCTCCTTGGGGTATCTCCTGGCTTGCCTTTACAAACAGCTGCCCCTGATGAAATTAGCATCAATGAAAGCAAATACATGAGCGGGGAGGAGGGCAGTCTGCAGGGAGCTGATCCTGGAGCTGGCCATGCTGCTGCTGAAGCATATCTCTCACAAATATGGCTAAAAATACCTTCGATGGGGAAGGAGATGCTGGGATAAACATGGGTCAGAGCTGGTGAGAACTGTATTGGCCTAAACAATTTTTTTGACAGAAAGTGATTTTTTAAATTATTTCTTTACCTGGAATTTCTTTTGGAATATTTCTTCTTTTTTTAAATAAAAATAAAATGTCTGTCCATCTCCTGGATCAAACTTATTTCTTCCGTCACCTTTTTCTTTGCGGAAATGTGCGAAAGATGAGGTGGGAGGGGAAAGAATCACTGGAAGAAGAGAGCAAATTCCCTTTCAGTCTGCTCTCCAGCCATCTCCTGTCCTTGTCTGCTCCTCATGGTGCCCAAAAGCACCTGGAACAAATCCTGCAGGTACCACCAGGACCTGGATAAAGCGATTGCAGACACACATTACATGCAGTATCCAGTTTGGGAAAAGGCTTTTCCTTTCAACACAAACTCTCAGGAGTGCTGCTGCCTGTCTGCCTCTCTGAACAGCACTTTGTGTGCAGCTGATGAGAAGGAGTTTGTACATCTGAAGAGGTATAAATGCCTAATTCTCCTCGGGTATTGCAGAGAGGTGAAATGCCTGGGAAAACATGACCTTACAGCCCAAGATGTGTGCTCCACAACTTGTCTGCTCTCTGCAAAGCACAGGTATTGCTGGAGACATTAGGAATTTGAGGGGAATACACAGCTAAGTACATTTTCTTCCCAGGCAGAGGGCAGGGAGGGGTGGGAGAGCGCAATGAGTTGTGGAAGGATGGAGGGTCACCACTCTGGCCACTCGGTGCTTGGTGTAGGGTTTGCTGGTTGAAATACCCTTTTGGTGTCTCACCAGGAGCCAGACCCAGAGAGTGCAGACTTTTCTTCTGCTCTTGAAATCTACTGCATGGATGTTTAGCCCCACAGTCTCTGAGCTCCTGGAATGCACTGCCATACGCCTTGGGCTGTCTCCTTGGCTGTGGTAGAGACTTTACTCACAAGAGCAGAGCCAGGAGGAACACAGGAGCAGTGAAGAGCGAGAGACAGGTGTTGCACTCACTCATGATGACTCGGTGTGAATTTGGGGAGAGCCCCACTGAAATCTGTGGGGTCCTTGGGGTTCAGCGTGCTTTGACACGGGAAGGGGAGAAGGGCTTGGAGCTTTGTGCCAGTGACCCTGCAGCCTGTGGTGACAGCAAACACCAGAAACCTGTTCTTAGAGTTTCTGGTTGTGGTGGGCATCCCTGCAGAGGTCAAACAGCCCTGCCAGGGTGCTGTGTAATGCCCAAACTGGGTGAAAGGTGCCTCACACACAGCTGTGCCAGCAAGATAAAGCAGATGCCCCAGGGTACCAGCAGCACTGTGGGAGCAGCTGATGTCCATGGAGGGACAAGAAAACCCAACCCTGTCGTGTCTACCGTGACTTCAGCACTGCTAAACTGCTACAAAGGTCACCAAAGTCACCCCGTGCCTGCTCGAGGTGCAGTCCAACCTTCCCGCTGCTCACAGGAGACACAACACCCCGGGGACACCCCGTCCTTGCTCGGACCAGGGCACCAGGGAGAACATGTCTGCTCCATCCAGCTCTGTCCCATTCCAGAGGGATGAGGGTTAAAGCCCTGACAGCCTCACCAGCTCAGGTGTGTTGTGACCGGCAAAGTCTGACATGCCCTGCACAGTTTTTACTAGTATTTTGTTTCAGATGATTCCTTTTCTCCTTTCTGTTAATTCTGTCTTCTAAGAATGGTACAGAACCCTTTTTCCACCTTCTTGCTTTTTCATTTAGAAAGCAAGCAGCTTTTTTCCTGATACTTCTTTTTTAAAATTCTCCTGCAGGTTTTCATAGTCTCATGTTTATAATTATTAATAGGGCTAGCAAGAAATGTTGGGTCAATTTTTGTTTCCTTTGAAATAAAAATATTTTTTAAATGTCTTGACTCTAAATAACTTATTCCTTGGAAAGAGGAAGAAAAAAAAGAAATTTTCATTCTGGCAAACTTTCTGAGGTACCCTTTTTGTTTTAAAAAAAATTTCTAATTCTTGATAGTAATTTTTAGGATTAGCCTTTCTCGGGGAAATAAAATGTTTGCCTAACTTCCAAATGAAACTGAAGGCAGGTACCAAATACTCGAACTTCCAATGAACTAGGAAGCCTGTGATTAGTTTAGCACAAGTTGCCAAGCAATTACAAGTGCTGCTCTTCTTTCCCCCCCAAGAATCGATTTCAACAACGACCTGCCTGCAAATGTGAAATAATCACTCCATCTTGATAGGAGAAGCAGCCCCTTAAGCCCTCTGGCTTAGCTTCAAACACGCATGAGCTGGAGGTCTAAAGCCCCTCCTGTCCCAGCAGTTTTCCTTTCACAGTGGATTTCCCCACTGCTCCAGTGTTCCCTGACCACCTGCAGATGCTCCTGCCCGGATCAGCAGAGTTGTGGCCAACCTGAGTGTGTAAAGAGATTTTGGGTGGCTCCTCTGACTTCTCAAGCCCTGAGTGCAAAATCTTCCCAGGGGCTGCCTGGTGGGTGTGGGGGACCTGACTGATTAAAACCCCACGGGACTGCTTCTTGGGGGTGAAAATGAATGGCAGAGTGATTGGAAAAGGAGGTCAGGCTGTAACCCAGGAGGCGGAAAAAAGGAGGGAGAGGTGGTTTTCCATGCTGACCACGCTGTGATAGGTGGTGCAGAGCTGGAGCCACCTGAGAGCCAGTGTAAGGTCAGTGCAATGGCTGGAAATCCTGCTGGAGCAACAAAGGGAGCCTGTGGAGGGACAGCAGACCCTCCTGATGCTGAGTGTGCTGGAGGATATAGATATGCAGAGGTAAATTGAGTTCTCCAGTAGACGCTAGGGAGATGATAAGGCATGTCAGTAGATCATTTATTTTCATTTATGGCTCGAGCCTATCTGAGACTGCTGATAAGGTCATTGTTTCCCTTGAGTCACTGTCGTCAGGCTCTATTTGTACATTTACATGATTAAGCATCAGGAGAATCTAGCTTTATCTTAATTTGTATTTTTATGGCTGTGTCTTCCTTGCATTTGGCTCTGCTCCTGTCTGTGCCCAGAACGCAGGAGAGCTGGAACGTCTGATCAGTGCTGTGCTGACACCCCCGGCTGATTTACTCCACGGAAACCTGCTGCAGAACCAGGGTTCTCTAGAACAGGCGTCTCCCAAACGCCGGCCTGGAGGACAAAGTGATTACATTCCACCTCCTGGCTGGTGAAAAAGATGCCGAGATCCCACTTTCTCCGAAGGTTTGACGGGTGCATGACTGGTGCATGATTAATGGACGTCACCAGCACATGACAGACGTGCGTCTGGCTGCCCTGTGCAGCTGCCTCTAACTGCCTTATGGAATGTGTTCTAGATGACTGACTCAGGGCCATAAATGTTTATTAGGCCTGGCGGACTCCAGAACAATCAATTAAGTCTTTATTAAAACCGTTCACGAGAGGATCCTCCGCGCAAGGCAGCACCAGAGAGGACTTGTCTTTCTTGGCACCCCCCGTCCACCTCTGCCAGCTGGGAGACTCTCCGACCCTGATTTCTGCGTGCTTGGACAAGCTGCTCTGAGTAATGCTGTGGTTCTGGTTAAAGTTTGTCACCACTCGATTTAATACCCTCTTACACGCGTGGGAATAATGTGCGTCTCCTTTTTTTTTTTGGATGTTTTATTTTTTCCCTTTCTGTCATGTGAGTTTGGATTGGAACCAGTCTTTTTTTTTTAGAGGCTGCCTACTCTCGCTCATAACAGGTTTATATCAAAAGAGGGCTTTCCTCCTGGTAGGGCTCAGTGAGCTCTGGTGATAACAGAGTAAACAAATAAAATTACGTGACACTTTTCCTGTGTCACAGGACTTCTGGAGTCATACACAGAGAAAATAAAGGATAATTTCAGTCTACCTGAGGACTGGCTGGCCAGATGGATTTTTGCACGATGCATAAGACACGTTGCCTTTCTGGCAAGGCACTGCTCCTTATTCTGCCAGCAGCAGTTCCCACACGGATGCCCTGTGGCTCCCATTCCCTGGGGAAGGCAGGGAGGGTTGTGAGCAGCACTGGGCTGCAGAGAGGAGCAGCAGCTGGCCCAGACCCCCAGGGCACATCCCCCCTCCTAGGGCATGTCCCTTGCCCCCTCAGCACGGGCACAGTGGTGCAGAGAGGACAGCACGTGGCCATCTATCTGCCCAGAGGTGGCTGGGGGTGTCAGGGCACCTGGGGACATCCCCCTCCACCTGCTAAGCCCACGGTGCTGTGGCAGCTTTGCCCTGTAATTTTGTGAGGACACAGCAAGGCAGACTCCTCAGAGTTAAATTCGCTTCCTAGGCTGAGTGCTCGGGATGCAGGAGCTGCCAAGGCATTCCCTTCCTCTAGGATGTGGAGCTGGAAGCCAACAATTTGCTTGGAACGCCTTTAGTACAAATCTTTGGGGCTAATTCAGGCATCCAAGCTGATCTTATTCCACTTTTTATGTAAGTACTGCTATTTTTCTTATTGGACAGTATAAAATCATCTGGTCTTGGGACCAGGTCTGTCTTGGAAAAATCCTCCTCAGCTGGTCCTTGCTGGAGCTTCTCCCTGTGCAGCTTTTGCTGTCCTTGAGATTTGCATCCTGATAGGTCACCCTCCATCCTAATTTGAATCTGGAAAATATCTCCTGTATATACATACCTGACCTTTTTGAGGCGAACAGTTATAAAAGGGGACATCAAAGAAACTGAGAAAGCCAAATAAAAGCCCAGGGGATGTGGTTTGAGATGTCACGAGGTCTGAGATGCAGGCAGAGGAGAGTTTGGTTTAATGACCTCTACTCCCCACTCCTCCCACACAGGCAGGAGAAGTTCTGCTTTGTTTGCTTTTCTCCAGAGTACTTTCATTTAGCAAATAAGGTGATAAAACAAAAAGAAAGGCTGCGGAATAGTTCCTGGTAGAAACAAGAAGAATACAAAAAAGCCATTTTTAGTCAACCTAGAGTACTTTTGAGGCTAAAAGCAAATTTCAGCAAGTTTTCTGGCAGCAGGGTTGTGTCGGACGGGGGATTAAGACAGGTGGCCCCATGGGCACACAGGGTGAGAACCACCTGCAGGCCCCTGTTTTGCCCTGGATTTTCCACCTCTCACCTGGGAAAGCCACAACAACCATCCCTGGCCCGGAAGGAGCCTCGCTGGCCAGCAGTGGAGTGGGGAGTCATTGTTTGTTACCTGCTGATCGCTAATTGCCAGCTTAATCCCGTGTTTGTGTCACTGCTGGGAGGGAGCCAGCAGAAGGGACGGCGGTGTGTTTAACCGGCCTAATGACTGTGTAATTACGGGCCTCCCTAAACGCTCTTCCACAATTAGAGCTCATCACATCCCCGCGACCTGACAGGGCTTTAAAAACGTAATTAGAGGCTTGGCAGCACTGCTGGTGTTGATCTTGAGGCGTGAGGGGAGGAGGAGGAGGAGGTGAAATGGCTGTGAGCAGTGGGTGTCTCGCTCTTACAAGTGTCTTATTAACCTCTCTGCAAACAGATCCGTCTCTCCGTGCGAGGGCCCTGGCTGTCACAACAAGGCTGATCTGCCTTCCCTGCTGCCTCCCCACGCCAGCCAGGCAGTGTGGATGCAGGAAATCCCTTCTGTGGCTGGAAAAAACATGGCAAGCCAGGGCCCAGCCTCTCCAGGACGGGCTGGGGAATTCAGCCTCACAGGTGCAGTGGACAAAGCCCACCTCCGTGCCCCAGTCACAGCAACTTCATCCTCAAGGCAGCACCTCCCATGGAATTTATTTGGTTTATAGGGGGTAAACCCCTCGTGAATGAGAGATTCTGCTCGTCACAGAATCCCCGGATGGGTCAGGTTGGAAGGGCTGCTCGAGCAGGGCCATCCCAGAGCACAGGGCACGGGATTGTGTCCAGAGGGTCCTGGAATATCCCCAGGGAGGAGACTCCACAGCCTCTCTGGGCAATCTGTCCAGTGCTGGGCACTGCACAGGGAAGAAGTTCTTCCTCATGTTCAGGTGGAACTTCTTGGCATCAGTTCCTGCCCATTCCTCTGGTGCCATTGCTGGGCCCCATGAAGCAGGGCCTGGTCCCTGCTCGGAGCCCTCCCTGCAGACACTGACATCATTATTAGATGGTCCCCCTTATGCCCACACCCATCTATCTATATATTTATCAGAAAAATATCTATCTATGTATATTTACTTATATACATGTGCATATATGAGAAACACACTCGTGTTTCTGGTTGTTTCTGGTGGATAAAAGGAGCAATAAGTAAGAGGCTGAATCATACATTCCCCTCTTCTGTTTTACTCATACTCCCTCTAGAACTTCCCTGACTCTGCTTCAATGCTTTTTTTCCACATACCTTTTCTCTTCCCTCAGGTTCTGATTCATTTAGCGATGGAATCACTCGGGCCTCTGAGTTCACCCTCTTCCTTTCACTGGAGACACGCACAGCCACCACTCCCAACCTCGCACAAGCAGCGTTGCCTCACTGCTATCCAAAACAGCGTACTCACGTGGTGGAAAATTGTGACACTTGTGAATTTTGTGAATTTCTTTTTTTTCTTTCTTTCTTTCAGGAGACCTGGGAGCTGCAGTTGCTTATTATGGTTTGCACTGCCTTTCAGCTGGCTGTTCAATACCCAGCACACTCCACAGGAGCCTGCTTATTCCTGATATTTTCACATTTCTTCTCACTCCTCTGTAACAGAGCTCTTCCTTTTTCAGTGTGGCAAGAAGTTCCAGCTGCTGTTAAGGCATGATTTTCACCTTGGAAGGCCTGTGTGAGTCTTGCAAGGGAGATGTTGTTACTTCTAATTAAATGGCTGGGGGAATTCAGCTTTACTTTTTTTGGTTGGCTAGGTTGGGGTTCGTTTTTGGCGGTTTTTTTCGGGTTTTTTTGGTTTTTTCGTTCTTTTTCTCCGTCACGTGCATGGGTACGTGCCACAGCACTGGTAATTTATTATGCTTGCTTAAAATGTGTAGCATTCACTGTATTTCTCATTCTTTTTTGTAATTGGATTGGGCATATGCTTATGTGGTATCCAGATAAGCAGGAAGTTAGCAAGCAAGCACGTTAAGTTAAATTCAGTGTAAATAAAATGCATCAGCAGCTAATTTAAAATGATGCAAAGGTCCAACGAGCATGGGCTGAACTTGAAAGGTACCTGCAGGTGCAGCTGACTCTTTATTTTGGTGTTGATGACT
>QWTY01000988.1:0-41767 GCA_008033365.1 Pseudorectes ferrugineus
CACAGGAGCCATCTCTGCGGCCCCCTGCTGCCTAAAACCAGGCCGTGCCAAACCAATACACACCCCGTATTGGGCCCAGGCAATTCAACCTGTTTCTAATCCCAGGGGCTGCAAGAAAGCTTTTCAACATGTTGGTTCTAGTGATTCGCATCGCGTACTCTTCTGCCCTTTAGCAATAACTGCCAAAAAGCATATTCACATTCTTATTTAAAGGAAACACAGAACCTTAATCTTTTTGTAAAATGATTGCTCAATAGTTATTTTATTAGCCTGGCCAGTGTTGGTTTAATTCTAAAAAATAAAATAGAAATTAGGACATTGCTGTAAGGTTTTTGACCTATAGGATCATATAATAAAAGTTATTTAGTTTTTATCTGTTTTTATATAGACATTTTACTCTCTCAGACTGCTTATATTCTTCCTTCTAGTGTGTCAGCACAGGACTGCAATGGCTTTCTGGGTCACTGAGTCCAGTTGCCTCTCATAACAGATATTGTTTCTTCACAGTTTTTTTAAGCCCTATTATAAATGGGTTTTCTTCTTCTTTTTTATAGTTTATACTTTTTAATGAAGATTTCACATATTTTCTTGAGCCTTCATTTGGCTTGTAAATACTATTGGATCTGTTTGAAAGAAACTGTCATGTCTTCTGAGTAGTAAATTGCTACTTGGTGCAAAGAAGCAAAAATATACTAATTTAATCTCTTTGCGTAGCAGTCTAACTCCTTCCAATCATTCTTGTAGTCTAAGAAAAATCAAAATCTTCAGGTCTTCAACACTCCTTTTCAGCTGATACTACCTTTCCATGTAGGAGAGCTTGTTACTCATCCCAAAACCAATTGATTTACATTTTCCAATATTTTAGTCCCTCAAGATCAGTCAGTTATGGCCAGTTGATATCTACACGTCTTTTGCTTTGATAACTCAGTTTTGCTCATCTGTAAGTTTTACTTGTGCTCCTTTCTAGATTTTTTTCTTTTAAAATGTCATTAACAGAAATAGACAGATAAGTCCCAGGATACTGGAACTCCCCAAACAGCCTTCATGGAACCCAATAGTTCCTTGTCAGTAGGCTTTTTTGTCCTTTACAGTTCTTCGTCCACCTTACAATGATTTTCTTAATCCCTGCACTCTCCAGATGAAGTAGTAATTTCCTATGTGGCCCCATATCAAATACTTTAGTAAATCAAGTTACATTTCCTTCTGTAGAAAAAAAAACATTATCAGAAAAGGATATCAGATTAGTCCTGCCTTAATCAAACTTATGTTGCATTTTCTATTCTATCTCAATTATTTTATTCAACTCTTTAAAAGCTAAAGCCTAGCATACTACTGAGATCAGCCTAATCTCTTCTTGCCCTTCTCTTTCACCTCTGCTCCTTTATACCAACTCTTGACATTTCCTATCCTGTAATCTTATGGCAGTACCACTGACTTGATAGATTTCTTTAAAATGTTTACCCCCTCCACATTCAGATCTCAGAGGTCAGTGTAGTCAGCAACTTTGGTAATGAGTTCCCTTAATTTATTAAGGTTTGCCCTTTTGAAACCCAAGTTCTCATTTCAAACCTACTATAATTTAATTTAAACTGAATCAGTTCACCATCACTCAATCAGACATTATTTGTACTTTCAGCCCTTTTTATGGCAACATTCTGTAGACTTTTTTCATCTATGGTAACATTGTCTTTTGCTGGTCCAAGATTTAATGGATTAAGAATGTAATAACAATTAAACACAGAATGTCTTGCTGTAGTACAGATGCTACCTGCTCAAGCCCACAGGGACTTTAAAGGAGAAATTGAAAATAACTGCCACAATGCCTGGATGTCCAGCCCAACTCTGAAATAATGTCAGACTGAAAGGAGTGTGATGGTGAAGGTATTAGCAGATTGTTTTTTTCTCTAAGTAAAATGGACAGAAGGAAAAATACATTTGTGTCTGGAACAAAACCAGAAAGGACAAAGTCATCTTTGAAACCATTTTTTTTCCAGATTTTAGTCTGGAAAGTAGGCAAAGATATGATACTATTTGCTCCTAACTATCTCCTTTCAGTCTTCTATTTAAAACTACTCACTCATAGGAATTCTGGGCTGACTTTACCAAATAAAAAGGTATTTCTCCAGAATGCTTCTCTGGCCTCCTGCTTGGGATTTTCTGATCCAGAAGCAGTTTTGAATTTAAGATCCCACAGTGGATTTTACTTCCTTGGATATATTAAATCAGTTATTGAATCCATGTACACTTATAGTACTTACAGCTCTCTGTTGCAAGCTGTATTAGAGCTCAGCTACATTTCATCAGAAACATTTCCTTTCTTTGAACACACTTACTTGCATTTGATACCAGCCTGGGGAGGTGCAGTGAGTAGCCTTTGGTTACTGTTTTCCAGGGCCACTCAAAATTTTTTGGACTATCTGTCTGTGGTCATCCCTTTTCTATGATGAAGACATCTTATCTTAGCTATTTTCTGCTATACAAATTATTTATTCCACTTAAGTTTTCGTAAGCCTGTACTGCACTGAGAGAAGCATGTGTGAAATTTTAAAAGGAAGAAAAATAAAAAGTGTTTTCTACCAGAGCCATGAAACTTTACAGCCAATATTCATTCTTTTCTCAGTGAGCAAAGGGATTTGTGTTTGAAGAACACAATTATTAGTGGCTTTTTTACACCATATGCCCTTATTGCTGTTACCTAAGGTCCCTTTGAAAATCTAGTTCAAACAAAAGCCGTGATAGATCAGCTGTGTTTCCAAAAGATGTAAACGGAGATGTCTTGCAGGTGCAGTGCCTCTCAGCAAACAAACAGAATCACAGTGCCAGTCAAATACAACCAGTCTTATCCTTAGCATCTACCTAAGATTAGAGCTGGTCCAAATCAAAAAGCTGGCATAACCAAAACATGCTTTACAAGGCTCATCTATTTTGGCCTAAGACTTGTACCTCAGCAGCATACAATAATCACTAATGACACTGGATAACTTAATACTCTGCTATAAATACACAGTGTTTGCAGAAATGTTCCAATATTTTCATCCCAAACTACTATTTTTCGTTCGATGACAACAATTCCACAACTCTGAAAAGACTCAGTAAAATATGGAGCAAGAGTCCCCAGGAGAATCCCTGGATAGCATAATGTGAAAAATTCTCAGCACAAGCATTTAACTGAGTTGAAACTAAAATGAATGAATAGGAAAATGGCGCCAAGCATCTTATTTAATGCAACAGTGAGATCAGTTCCTAAGTTTGCATACATCTAGAATCTCAAATTTAAATCCAAACCTTCCACAAGGCAATTTGCCTAGCCCCAGCTTTGTGGCTACATGTTGGAATTTGAGATGCCAAGTGTATAAAATTTAACACATACATTTGAAGAGCAATATTAGCCCATGTAAAGAAAATAGAAGCACACTTTATTGAAAATGAACAGGTAATCTGTACTTGGAAGGTTAACCTGTACTTCAGTAGTGCCATGCATAAGAAAGAGGAGGTGGGATATGAAGGACTGCTCACAGTAGCAGGGCAATTCCTGGACTGATGGAATGAAGCTAACTTTGAGTGCTGAATTTAGCAGGAATGATTTGTTACCTTTCAGTATAAAATATTCATTTGTTAACTATGAGCAATAATTAGCTCAAGGCACAATTAGTACAATAACTTCCAGTAATTTTGGTCAGTGAAGCCCACATTTTGCTCATAATATTTAATAAAATATTAAAAAGTGTGACTACTTTTATATAATCATCTTTAAAAACCACACTAAGTTATTTTAATCAATATACTTGTTTTAAGTAAAAGCCATTTAATCTTCTGACTTATACATTAACCTTCCATTAAGTATTAGTGAAGAAGTTAAATGCACCTTAGTCAATAATGCTAATGCAGGAACTGTTGTATTACCTATGGAGAAATGCGTATTCATATTATGTTAAAGTGGCTATCCTTAACGATTAGCTATTATATGTCAGGAAACTGATCATAAATTTGAAATATTCTGTAGGAAAATGAATTATAATGTTGAAACTGAGTTCTCTGTACTGTAATAATTTTGAAATGAGGTCATCTACTTCTCCTGGTCAGTGCTTTTTAAGGCAATGATATTGAAGTGATGAAGATACCCTTGATGATACTTTAACCTCACCTTGTGGTTTCACATCTTGGTAGGTAATAAATGAGACTGGTAATTGTACCATACTAAACGAAAATATATGAATCTACCCACAGGTATATGAAGAAGTTGTTTTAGCATAAATTCTCATTGCTCTGTTTCTACTTAGAAATACCTAAATGTACCACTAAGATCAGCAAAATGCTAGTTACACCAAAATATTTCTCTGCATTTTAGCCTAAATTACAGTATCAAACTAGCTGTTTATAGACCTTATTCTATATTACTTTTTCTACCTTTTTCTCCTTTAACAAGATTTATCCTAAACCAGTTTATCCTGAAAGATATATTTTTTATGCTATCCTGGCAAAATGCTTTCACAGTGGGATAGTCCCTTTCCTCCTGTTCTTGTCTGCGTATTCTTGCTGTTTCGCTTCTGTGAGATCTGCTGCTTCTGTGGATACTGGGTGAGCTGATTCAGCTGCCTCATCCAATACCAAATTTTTTTTAAAAATAAAGGATATTTTTCTCTTGGGTGAACCATCAGAATCCATTCTTCCTTAGTTCCTGGTAGCTGTGGCCAGTATGAGGGGAGAAAACCTATGGGCAGGGAATTCAAGAAAGTCCATATCTTTTTTCAGTCTTCAATTGTTAGTTTAGCTTTTTTTGTGACACGAAATGGTACCTACATAATACATAGTGCAGGTGATCATGAAGGAAACAGCAAAAATTTGCTCAGGTGGCCACTCAAGTGGTCTACAAAATGTGTTTAATACAGATTGTTACTTTCAAGAAAGAAGTGGGGAAGAAAATGAAAGGGGAAGTACATATATATTTGCAAATAAAAATAAAATAATTTTGCCTGTGTTTGAGGATGGCCATTAGCATTTCTCAGGGTATCACTTTTTTAAAACTGTTGAATTTATTCCTTCATGGTATAGTGCTTTTTTCTTTTCGATCCTTTTCATATCTTTATTTCAGCACTGAAAATTATTATTCCACTCACATTCACCTCTGCTTGTCTTTTTTCTATCATTTGAGCACCTTTTGCTGACTTTACAAAATTGCCTTCCTGAATCCTTCAAGGTACATTTGGATTCAGTACATTTGAAGAAACCCAAGATCTCAAAGGTAGAATTTAATTGGTTGTTAAATAGTAAATTGCAAATGCAGATTGGCATTCATATCGCAATATAATAATAGAATAATTCATATCAAAACACTGAGAAATGTCTCCTCTGAGTTCTAAATAAAACATCTTTTTTGAATATTTCTGAAATTTAGGAGCTTTTTTCCTACCCCATAGGCCAATCTCACTTTTTTCTCACTATCATCTATCTATACTTTAAACTAGAAAGAGATTTAAATGATTACATAGAACATTCGTGCAACGGATTGAAGATCCAACATACATTCCAGCTCTGTCAAAAGTACGAAGATTTTCATTCAGTGGTCATTAAAATAAAAATCTAGACAAAAATTTCCACATTGTCCTTACCCAAGTACCTAGCATTTCCTTTTTTCTGAGAGCTTATAATACTTCAGAATTCTCCAGTGGTCAATATTGAATGATAAGCTCAAAGACAAGCTCTGGCTATGGTCGCTATGGTCACTAGACAATTGCAGCTGTATGCTGCTTGGAAATGTCATTATTTTCTTACAACATATAAAACTTGCTACTGAAAGGTACTGGCTAGGCATATTGTTAGTGAGACAGTACTATGAAATATTCAATCATATTGTAAGTTTACTCTCTCTTCCATATGGGAAAAGTTTGACACAAACCACTGAAATTGTTATGTCCCTAACAACAGTTGTAAAAGAGAAGCAATAGATTCTCGGTATCTCCACAGCTACTTGAAATGTGCTACTTTGAAACAAGTAGATTGCTAATGTAAAATGACTTACCAGCCTTGCCTGATTTTAAATTGTGTTTCTGAAAAAAACACATATATTTTTCTTTATGTGTAAAGTCCATTTTATATTGGAGCATTACAAGACAAAGCACATTTGTTTACAAATAGTAAAAGAAAAAACTTCCCAAAATTTCGTCTGCTTGAAATATAATATGAACTGAAACTATGACACTGTGATAAAAAGACCACTCTTCTGTAACTCTGAGGTATCTCTGCTTACTCTCTTTTCACTTTAAGCTGTCAGATTTGGTATCAAAGATGCATCATTTGAATACCTATGCCAAATACCCTCTTCATTCCATTATCTACTTTTTTCTGATTCACTTTATCAGAGTTCGATCTGTTTGTTGCAGTTCTGGCACTTCTTGAAATGTTTCTTTGGTGCATTTCTTTCAATGGGTGAGAACATTCAGACACAGTATTAATGAGAAACAAACCATTATCAACTCCAACTCTCCTCTTGACCAGTTTTTGATTTATGGTACTTACTCCTGATTCTTAGTCTAATGAAGCTTCTGACTTTTAATCTCCTAGTAATCCACATTTAAAATAAAAACCCTAATTAGGAGGTCTCACACTTAGGGCACCCATTTAATCTTCTCCCTTCTTAATTTCTCCATGGCTGTTTTTCATAGTCCTCTCATAATAGTGTCAGTTTAATTCCTTCAGTTTTTTTTCCAAATTCCCTTTATGCATTTCACCTCATAAAAATTTTCCACATCTTCTTTTTCAGAAACTCCTTCTCACACAGATGTTTCTTCAGAGTCTGCCACATCTTCACCACTCTCAGAGATATGTGGTGATGACTGATGCATCACTGAAGGATACCACTGTGTCTACTTTTTCCCTTCCTTTTAGGCTGCTCATTTATGCCTTCATGAGTCCTCTCTGCTGGTTTATATTGAGTATGGGTTTATTTCATGTAGGAACACATCCACCCCCTGTAGTAGTGAAAAACTTGTTGATAATAATCTTTGGTCAGCACAGTCCACAGAATAGACATCTGTCTCTCTGATCACCACATGTAACAAATCATTTCCTTGCAACCATTAATAAATGTAAGCATTATCATAAAAACAAAAACCCAGCACTCGTGTGGGTTGACAGGGAAAAGATGAGAACATTCAAGGCACCTCATAATGTCTCATATCCCTTCAAAAGTTGGAAATTCTCTACGTTAACTGTCTGTGTGATCCTGTGTTGTACAGCCCAAGGCACAAAACACAAAACACAATTCTATGACTCTGAACTATTTGAGCTAATGCTGAATCTAAAACCAAAACTTATCAGATTGTACAATTTTGTCTATCAGTATCCATTTCCGTTTAACTGCCTTCCCTGATGCTCCCAAATTCCTCACATTTGCCAGCAATCTTTCTCTTATTCTCCCCAATACTCAAGACCCTAGCTGAAAACATCTCTTTATCTTTTCTCTCTTCTTCCAACTCATCCAGTCTTTCAAATATTTTTGAACATGTTTTTACACTTTTAAGGTATACCTTTTTTTACTGTCACTACAATGAAGCCTTCTAAGTGGGCCATCATTCATATCTTAAAAAAAATCAAACATACTTTACCGTGGTCTTCTTAGAGAAAACACTTTGGTATATTTCAACCCTTGAAAATAGGCATTGTATACTCTTAGTTTGTTCGTTGGATTATACTAATTAGATTCTTTCTTCTCTCTTCTAAAACATAAAATATATTTTATTTACATTTTTAAATAATAAATTGAATAAAAATATGTCTTCTACTTGTTTAAACTTGATCTTACCTTTTAATTTTTCAGTTATTCCAGTCTCTAAACTTCACCTGCCTGCTTGTCTATTTTTTCCACCACATCACTTTCAATACTAAGTACCTTACTTGCATGAACTTTTTAGTCCTTCCTTCAGTTTAGCAGCTGGGAAACAACTACTTCAGTAAGAATGCCTAAAAGAAATGTATTTAATATTAAACAGTTATAGCAGTAATGATCTTACCATTAAAAGAAAACCTATGCAAAAAAAGACAAGGCTTCTTCTTATAACTACATCAGCTAATGTAGTTGAGAGTTGAGGCCAAGTTTTCAAGTACATGAGAACATGTGTCCCCTGAAAGCTCATCTGCTCATTGTTTTTCTCTGTTCTAAGGTTAAAAGGAGCATTTGTGTTCATTCAGAAAAATCCTACTGAATATTTTTAAATCATGTCTCTGATTGCTGCTGTCTGTTCCTGTGAGTTTACTTACTGCAAAGCAATGTACCCCAGAAAACTGTCACAGGTAGTTTTTAAAACAGACCTTGTCAAAGTGATACAATAACAGGATTTTGTAACTTTGCTGGAATCTTGCCTTTTTAAATTTTTTTTCTCTGTTGCAGGAAAGAGGAAGTAGTAAGGGAGGTAGGATTTGCTGCTTAGTTTAACCTGGTGTTTATAATATATTAAATTTCATTACAATTTCAATCAGAAAATACTTTTAAAATATCATGTAAGATTTTTTTTTATTTCATTTTGTTAATTTTCATGCCATTCAGAATTTTGTAGCTCTTTGTGTTGGAAATCTATCGTATATCTACTGACATGCCTTGAAAGGGAAAAACCCAAACCCTCTCTTGGTATGGAATTCCTTAAAATAGGAGATTTAACTTACATTTTAAAGAAGTTTTAACCTTCCTATTTTAACCTGCTAGAGGCTAAGCATTTCTAAATAATAGGCAGCAATCAAGTTGCATCAATTAATTTCCTATTCCATTTTCACAGAAAATACTAAAAAAATGTTCCAATGTAAACTTCCTGGTATGCAAATATTTTAAATTCTGGCTTGTGCCAGTCCTCTATTCACAAGAGGTAGAGAAGAAGCAGCAAGAACTGAATGAAGGCCAACACAAGCAGTTGGTTAAGCTGCTCACAAATACCTTTTCCCTGGGCCCTTCCAAGTCTCAATTTCCCAATGGACACATTTTTTGGCTCTAAATTTTGCAGCTGTTCAGCCTGGTGAAGTTGGCAATGAGAAAATAGACAAATGATCTAAAAAAAAAAAATTTATGCTTGTCCCATTTAAAAGGCTGGGAAAACTGTAGGGATTTGACAGAGTAATTTACCTGCAGTATTTTAATTCCTAAACCTTACTGTCAAAATCCTAAACATTCGTCTTTAGCATAATTCCTTTCACTTTCACTTTTTTATATTTTTGTTAGTCCTTCCTTGACATGCTTTGCATGAATTCTAATGACATTTCATAATACACCCAAATAATATTTGAAATGTCTTAGTGTAACTTTCATTGTACACTCTGGATAGATACCTTAGCTTGTAACATAAGCTTTTGAAAAGTATCCAGTCTAATCAAGCTTGACTCCCTCAAAGGTCCGTGGATTCATTCCATTGGCTTTAAACACTTATTTCAGGACCAACACAAGCACCCTTTGGAGGTTCACAGTTACTACTGACATTCTAGGAAAAATGTGCATTAATGGAAAGCACAGAAAAATACATCAAAAGTAATGTTTTGAATTCTTGTGATTTAACCCCAGCCATTAAATAAGTACCATGTAGCTGCTCACTCACTACTCACCCACCCACCCGCCCCACTAGGATGGGGTAAAAGGAAAAATATAATACCTGTGGGTTGAGAAAAGAACAGTTTAATAATTGAAACAAGTTAATATATAATTATAATTTATAATTAATAATAATTACAATTATGATGATGATGATGATAGAGAGAGGAATAAAACCCCAGAAAGGCGAGTGATGCACAGTGACAGAGCTGCTCAGCACCTGCTGACCGATGCCCAGCCTGTCCCTCACAGCGACTGCCCCTTCCCAGCCAGCTCCCCCCATTTCATACCCTGGCCATGTTGGTCTGTGTGTGGAATATCCCTTTGGCCAGTTTGGATCAGCTCTCCTGGCCATGCTCCCCCAGCCTCTTGGGCACCTGATCACTGCAGAGCACGGGACACTGAAATGTCCTGGATTTAGGGTGAGCACTACTGAGCAACATCCCAAACACCTCTGAGTCACCAGCATGATTCTCACACTGTATGCAAAGCACAGCAATGTACCAGCTGCCAGGATGAAAATTAACTCTGTCCCAGTTTAAATCTGGTCATATCCAATTTGAAAATAATAAGGAAATTTTAAATATAAATTGTATAAATACAGTGGGTTTGATTTTGTCCAATTTAGGAATATCAATAGAGGAAAATAAATCTTCCAAGACAGTGCATATCACTAAAGAGCTAGGGATAGCCTCTGCATGCACAATGTTGTAATTTTTTTTTGTTCTCAGCTAATATTTTCTCCTTAGTTATAGTTATTTTTATTGACTGGAAACAAGACTAAATGTAATGTTGGGAAACGTAGAGAAAATTTGTTTATGAGTTCAACTAATGAGATGTGAAGTCTATGATGTGAATGGAATTCTTTTTCTGCATCTCAGTGCATCATTGCAGAATTACTGGGAAAACAAATATAATCCTGACATTGAATTAGAACATGACATAAGTGGTTCTATATCCTCAAATCTTAGCGTGTCTATACAGATACGATTGAAAAGTATAATGTATTTTTCTTTATTCACAAATATTTTCTCTTTCTGACTTTTCCCCTAGCCTCTGCGTCCTAAGTAGGCTTTTGCTGTTAGTGTCTCTAAATCACTAGTTTGCTTGTGCTTTAGAGATACTAAGCTAAAATTTGCTACTTTAGAGTTCCAATAGCTCAAATAGCTTTCTGTTTCCATTTCATTTTGATTGATTTAATGAGGGATCTAAAGAAATAATTTTCTGTGTATGCCATAGTATTAAGATGAAGACAAAGACACTATTCAACTTTCATAAAATCAGTTGATGGGCCAGATGTAAAATCAATTAACTCTGAATATAAGGTGAAGTATAACCTTGTATGGCTTGCTATAGTTTTCATTCTCAGCAAGATGAGCCTGGCCATTGCTTCTGTTTCAGCAAAGTGTTAATAACAAAGTTATAAAACTAAAATGATGAGGGAATCCCCAGAAGTTTGGAGTTCAGACAAATATTTGAAGGGTCAGATGTTTATGGCACTTCTCCAGCCTAAGAAAATCTTGCTTTGATTAATAGCTCACCATTTCCACATGGCTTAAATCTTCCATGAAGCATCTTCATTGTCCACCCTTTGTGTTAATTTCTGTTCTTTGAGATTTTGAGGGGGTGGAAAGTCACATGGCAACGGCATCTGTCTCAAAATCAGTGTATAGATATCTTCAGCATTTTCATCACATATTTCCTGTCACTCTTTCGTGCCCTTTAAGCATGCAGTTATTTCTTGCTACATTTTTAAACTGATTTTTTCTTGTGGTACAAGTTTCTTGCAAGTATTTCTCTTAGAAGTAAAATTACACTGAATCCAGCATAACAACATTTTCTCAATTACAAATTGTTTCATTTGATCATACTTTTCTTATCTGTAAAATGTCTGGATCTGAAATATTTTGAAATATCTGTAATAACAGTCATCATCTCCTCCTACTTGCATGTTCATACTGTGAGATTACTTAGTATCTCCTTTATATGAAATGTATAATTTTCAGGCCCTAGTTCAATATGTGTCTAACCCAAAGTGTCTGAATTTTCCTACTGATGATAATGGAGGGCATTAATTTTGTGTTCTTAAAGATGGATATCTCCATAGACCCTTCCTTGAACTTTGCTCTCATTGAAATCACCCTGCTGATTTCAGGAAGAGCAGAAACAAGTTTATTAGCAGGGAGTGTCCCAGTGAAAATAAATGCACTTACTTTTTCTAAAATAAGCAAGAGAGTGAAAAGGTTTGCAGAACCACAGCGCTTCTTGTAGAGAACTCTTTGGAAAGTTGACCAACATTGATAGAATTACTGGGTTTGCTTTTCTTTTATGAAAGAGAATAGTCTTACAGACAGAAAAGGTGATTTATGTCCAGGATTTTCCCCTTCTGTGGTCCATGCTGGAAATAATATTGACATCCAGAAAATTATTGTCCATATCGCCTATTTTCTCCAAATGAATTAGAGAAGATAATAAATAATAAAGATTATAACTCTGTCTTTAGGAAAAATAAAACTGACTTGCTTGTAAACTTTAACACAAGAAAATGTTTACTGTTTTTAAGGATATCTGAAGCTACTAAAATAAATGTTAAGAAATCAAAGCAAACATATTTATCAGAATGCAGTTTGTATATTTTCTTGGAAAGTATTAAAGATCTATTTTTCCTAATAGTTGTCTAAATTATAAGAGAAGCAGAAGCAGGAACCAATTTTTTTTTTTTTTTTTTTTTTTTTTAAGTTGAGATATTTCTTGATAGTTCTTTTAGGATTTTAGTCAGCATATCTAGGAAGAAATTATTCTCTTCATCCTGCAAAATGCAAGAAACATTCCTTCTTAGGAAACAAATAATTCCTCTTTTACTAGTTAAAACTAGAAGAGATCCATCTAGAATACTATTTTGTACCACAGACTTCTATAAAATTGTGATTAAATTTCTACTTGATCATTTCTACTTTCTTAAGTTAGACAAGTTACCACTAGACAAATTAAATTCCACCTGACATCCCCCATTCTACTTTGTTAGTTTGGTTGCAATTAAAACTACTTTATTCAGTCCAGGAAATATTTTCTTTATTCTAAGAAATATTTCCAGATAATATTTTGTCAAAATTAGCAATTTTTATGCACAGAGTTTGATAGTTTAAAACTGATAACACTTTATTTTTCTCAACATTTGCACCAAGTAAATATTGATCTAACATGAGATGAGTGTATTATGGCTGTTAAGGATGAGTCAGAATACAAGATTCTGTAAGAAGTAAGACCAGAGAATTTTTAATTTTTTTTTTAAGAAACCAACTTAGTGAACCATTTGGCACTAGTATAAACAGCTGAATTTTTACCCTAGCTTGTGGAAGTAGCTCTGCAAAGCAAGAGTGAATCAACTTACAGAATTTCCCCAGCAATTTAAGAGTCCTTACGCAAAAATACATTCCTCACTGACTTCAGTGGGACCACAAAAGATGAGCTAGCTCTTCCAATTCTACTGTGAAAAGAGAAAAAGCAGACAAAACACAAGTGTAACGCTCATGGAGTGTAAGCAATGGAGAAAGGAGGAATATGGAAATGTTTAAACAGACAAATGCAGGAGGAGTTTGTGTTTGTAAAGAACTACAGCTGAAAGGAAAGCACCACTGCCAATTAGACTGAGAAACCTTGTGTTTGTGAAAGAAGTCCAAATTTTAAAGGCAGGTTTTGTTAAAATTATTGTTAAGGTGTGGGTTTGGAGAAGGGAATAAGTTATACACTCTTATTTTTATTGTAACATCCCATAAAGGGAATGACAATAATACCCTTTTATTAATAAATGTATAGTTTCCATCAAGGAAAACAACTTTTTTTGTAGGGACATTTCCAGTTACACATGTCTGCTCCCATAATTTATGAAAAGTACACCATCAGAAAGCCTCCTAATGCATAATTATACATTTAACACATTAATATATACACTAATAGTTTCTCTCATTCTGCATACTGGACACTTCACAAGGAAATATTTCAGAAGGTTATAGTACAAAATTCTTCTCGATATAATAAATCAATCATATTTGTTTAATTAATTCATATTGTTAATGTGCATACATATCGGATGCACATTAACAATAGTTTCAGAATTGTTATAGGATTGGTAGTCAAATAAAAAAAGCCACCCAAAATGCAATCTAGAATTCTCATGAGCGTGGAAATTTATTCTCATTATGGGCTTGCTATTTATGTGTTGATTATATGCAAGTTATTTAATGGTTTGTGTTTATTGATTGTACTGGAACTCCCCATTTCTAACACAAATAAGCTGGCATTTAAAATGTCTAAATACTTAATTAAAACATATCATGACATGTAAAGATTTCAGAATTCATTATTGTTTTTCAAAATTCCATGGTGATCCAGGGAAAATGATATGTTTTAATATGCTTAATGTTATTTAATTGAGGAATTAGCTAGATAATAAGGAATGGTATCTTTAATGGTGTAGTCAATAATAACACCAAAAGTCTTATTGATTATTCTTGAACAATCTCCTGCAGCTTGTACATATTTCTCATACTAATAAAACAGTTCCAGTGTGTACAAAATGAAAGAAGCACATCATTTTTTTCTCCTGTGCAATATTTATATGTGCTAAAAATAGAACAGTTCTGCACCCACAAGTGAATCCATCTTTCAGACTAAATCTAATTAAATAAGTGTGTGAACGAGCAGTTCTGTGTGCTGGTGTCATGCATACTCTCTGTCAGAAGATTTCAGATATAGAACTATCGTGTATCTATCTATATATCTATTTATACTTATATATAAACTTTTTTCTTTTTTTTTTTTTTTTTGACAATGGGCAGATCAAAATGACACATGATCATTAAAACCTGCTTGGGACGATGGACGGATTTCAGATTTTTTGCAGGGTGACTAGAAATAGGGAAATGACCTGAATGTATGCAATGCTTAAATGTTGTCAGATATTCATCATATTTATATGCTTTGCCTGCCTCTCTGCTCAGGGTGATTTAATACTACATTAAAGTAGAACCTGGGAGGACATCATAAACAGCTCTTGTTTAAAGGGCATTGTGAAGGAGAGCCTTTAATCTGATTGATGAAATAAATGGAAAGTAATCTATCCTCTATTCAACAGCTTGTTGATGATATGAAAGAATTCCTACTGAAGCAAGCAAAGCTTTAAAGAGAAAGACCTCTTTCATCCTGTCAGCCTCTCATTTTTAGAAAAAGTTAAGTTTTTCATCATGGTTCAGGGGAGTTCTTGTAAAACGTTCATTGAAAATTTAAGAGCAATTACAGTGTCAGACAGCTAGAAAAATTGCTTTTACTGAGTGAGAGTTCTCTGACAGATGCATTGTGGGAGAATTGATTCTTTCTAAGGGATAAGTGAATTGTCATTGTTAGTCTCTTCTCATGACATCTAGCTAGATGTCATCTGCTTTGTAACAGAAGATTTGAATCAGACAACTGTACTCAACACTAGACAGTGTCTAGATTAGTTCAGCAAAGAAATAAGCCTGTACTCTGCATGGCATCAACTGAGCTTTTAAAGATTATGGATGAGCAAGGGTTTGAGAAAAAAGTTTGAAAAATCAAAACCAAAGCTTTATAGCCACTTCAGAAAGCCTGGATGTTTAACCTGTAAGGAAGTCTGTCAAATCCTTGAGGAAACCACATAGAGAAAGATCAATAGAATACCTACTGGCTCCATTAGCTTGATGTAAAAAGGGGAAGAGGGAAACCAGCTCTTCCACAAGAGGAGCTACATTATTCCAGGGATTAACCAGGATCAGTTCTCTTGCAGAAAAGAAGACAAGAAAAAGAATGAAGATTCTTGGTGGGCCAGAACTGGAGTAAAAGGGCTTGTCAGGTAATCTAACTGATGATAAGAGAGCAGTTAATTGAATAGGAGGTGTCTCTAATTAGGTGTTCATTAGCATAAGGGTAGGTGCCAATTCTAATCTTGAGTTAGCTGCAGAAAATAGGCTGTCATTCACTCCGCAGTCCCTGAGTTAACTTCTTCATACTATATGCTTGCTGAATCCAGTTCTCATTTTTATGTGTTTTTTTTTCTGTTTGGATGGCAGAGATACATTTGGTGTGTATGAATGTCATTGACATTTTCCCAAAATAGCAGTGTCAAATTCATTAATATTCACAGTATTAAAATGCTATATTGTTTGAATATAGTGTGCATGTATGTGGTTAAAAAAAAAGTGTGTCATTTTAAACGTAATAATGTATCAATCTGAAGGCTTCATTTCAGTTTCTGAATCTGATTTGACTGTAAACTGAGATCAAAACAAATAAAAAAAGGAAGCAGCTATTCATACTTTAAATAAATTCACAAGTATCAAATTTTTTTTGAAATAATTAGCTAAAATATTTTCCACTTCATGGTTAGACCGGTACATTCCTCACGAGCTCAAATTTCGGTAATATTTTGTGGCCAAGGTTTAATCAATATCAGGCTTTTATATTTTGCACTCCTTATTCTGTGCCCTTTGTATATTTGAAGAAAGGTATACAGACTTTAATTTAAACACTGAGCTTTTCTGTAGTTTCTCAGGAGTTAAACAGTGATGCATTTTTAGTTCTTTATATGTTCAATTATTTAATCCTTTAATATGAATGACATTATCATTTAGACTTAAATAAACTTGCTCCCTTTGGAGGCTTTCTATTTATTATTATATATCTCTTGAAAGGTTTGGTAGGATGGCCTTGCTGTTTTAAGTGGAAATAAACATAATTTTTCAGCTTTGGGAAGCATAGGCCTGAACTAAATTGTCTTTCCTTTCCTTAACATGTTTAGATCATCATAAGAGTTTATGTGCCATTAAAACATTCTTTTGAAGCTGTGGAATTGCAAACTGTCAGGGCATCGTTTTCAAGAAGTCGCTGATGCTAAAAATCACTGACCTGTGTTAGTTTCAATACTGTTCCTGACATTTTTGCCATTAAGATTCAATAGATCTCTTTATCGATGTCATAAGGCATTTAGATGAATCAATAATGATGATGAAAAGCAAACTGTAATTCTATTTTAAAAATGTTGCTAGATAGAGCAACACACAAAATTGATGCAAGTTCTTAATAGTTTTCCTTTCATTATTCTAATGTTTTGTATTTTCACCTCAATTAGTTTCCTTAGATACCTTTTTAGAAATGTAATTTTCTGTGTTCTGATCTCCTAAAGCAGTACTTTGCTAAATTTATAGGGTGGCATATTGCTCAAATCTTTGACAAACTACAAAAATTGAGGGTTTATTTTAATAATTTTTTCAAAGTGTTTTCTTATCTAAATTTATTTCTGCAATTGTTAGAACTGTAAGTATGTGGGGACAGATAATAACAATTATTAAAACCAGCATGTATTTGTAAGTAATATATAAATCAACTGTCTTTTTTAGTTTCAATTTTACCTTAAGGAAAATTAGACATTAATTCTGTGTTGTAATGTGTAACAAATTATATGCAATCTTGTGAGTAAACTGATTTACTGAGTCACATTAGGAATATGATCCAGAATTCAGTAAAGCTAATTTGAGCCTCCACTGATTTCACTGCGTTTTGACTGAGCCAAATCTGAAAGTTGTGAACAGGATTATTTCTAAACACTGCTTTTTTTTCCTCACTCCAGATATGGTATTGCAGTTAGGAGAGAGGGATTATTTGGAGATTTTGACTTGTGATATTTCTGAGAGTAATGTTTCTATTTTTGCTGTGAATTTCTAATTAAAAAAAGGTTGTGACATGTACAAGTGTTAAAATATTTATCTATAGCAGAATAGAAATGTTCATTAAAATGGGTGTTACTTACATAAAAATTCAATACTACAAAGGATTTGGGGTTTGGAGTATTTTTTTTAAATATATCTAGACAAAGATCTATTTATCCTAAACCTATTCTCAGTAAAAATAAAGGTTAATTTGACTGGTGAAATAATACCTTTACAAACATAACACATAGTCTTTAGGGAATCACAGCTGAAAAATGATTTCTCTTATTGATTTTTGTCATTTACTGGTAATTGTACCTGCAGCATCTGAACTTTGGGGAGATTGTTCAGAGGAAAGGTTTAAGACAAAACACTTTTTTAAAAATAAATAGAACTGAGAATTTAATATGCATCCTCCTGTTCATGACAGTACATTTTTAATCAGTTATTTCTCATGAGGGTTTTTTTGTTTCCTATTGATCTTGTTTCAGACCAGATCCTTGTTAAATATGTCAGAATAACCCAAGTTTTGTTTTATTTTGTCAGTTTCTTTTCTGACAGAGTTATAGTAATATTTCTTTACTTCACATAACAGTTTCACTAATTATGCCTAGATGGACTTGATATTTCCTTTCAGAGACTGTTGCAGTCCTGGTATTTGTTTTCACGTATCATTGTGTTATACAGTTAGTGAAATTATTTACTCTATATCTATCAAGTAGTTATCAAATACTGCAGCAGAAACACTAACTTTTGAAAAGCAGTCCCTGTGTGTGTAATTGCTAAGAAACAAAAGGAAGTTTATGAAATAGTTAAAGTTGGAATATATGGTTTCATTCTGGTATTTAACTGCCAAAGTTGAATGTGATGGAAGGCATCTGTGGCTGTGTTTGTGTAAGGTTGTCTTTAGTGGCAGAGTGTATTATCTAGTGTCACTTTATGAAACTTTCAGTGGTACAGCCTTTTTCTTTTCCAGTATGTGTGTAAGAATTACTTTAATCTTTTTTCTCTATGAGAAAAGATAAATATTATCTGCTGTATATACCTGATGAAACACTTATCTTTTTGATAATTAATGAACCCATTTTAAGTCCATGTTATGCTATCCATCTTTTGTGGTACTGAAATGGATGACAGTGTGATTATGTCTTTGAAAGATAAGTAAATGTGTGTGCTCTTAGATCATCAGGCTTTTAAAATACCAGGAAAGTAGAAGTATAGCAAAACTGGGAGTATTCCTTAATCTTGACTTATAATACAGAGTGGTTTGTACTTTCATTTTAAAATGTACATTTTCTTGCACTACATACACAAGCAAGATTTCACAGGCCTCTGCAAAGGTTTATATTAATATTTTATGTTTCATTTATAACTTTCCCCTGTATATCATAGAATAATATATATGCAATATATTGAATATTACATGATTGAACACTGATTTTTATACACTTCACATAACAGAAAAGAAGAAGTCAGTAAGAAAGGAATAATGCTGTTTTTTATGTGAGAATTCTCAACACCATTACAAGTCAAGTTAAGCTTTGAATTCTATTTCAGTATTCTTGTCAATATAAACTGGCTTACAGAGACACATTTAGAATTATAATTGATGGGTTTCTCAAAATACCTTTGTCAGTTAAGAAAAGTATAAGCTTTGGATTTCATTATTGTAAAAGTATATTTTTAAGAAGTCAAACAGATCCTCTTAAGTGTCTTAAATGGTATAATTTTGGCCGTCTGTGTTACAATATAGAATAATGTCCAATTATCTCGTTTATCACAGCTTCTGAAACAGCTTACGCTATAAATTCTGTTTATTAAGGGCAAAATTATACTGTCAGATTCACACATGCTTATCTTTGAAAAGTGACTTACAGACCACTCTTTACCATTTTAAAAGAGGAAAAAAGAATATAAATTGGAAAAGGTCAGTGGACCTCTGGACACTTGATTCTCCTGTACACCAGTAAAAAAGCTGCTGCAGCTTGGAGGCAGTATATAGCTACACGTAGGCAGAGAATTTAAACTAGAGCCAACCCAGGGCCATTTCTTTTAAAATTATGGCTGCATTTTCTGGTTCTACATTTCTATCAAACAAAAGTCCATGGCTCAGAAGATTGTTATGTTCTAAGACCAGCCAAATCCAAACTTGGAGATTATATTTAATTTTTTTAAAAATGGAATATTAAATGACTTACAGCTTTCCAGAATGACATCTAGAAACTTAAGGAGCAACCTTTTCATAAGGTTTCTCCATTGACTTTTATTTTCTGATTCTTGTTTCTGTGTTTGAGAAAGTGCCAGAACAACCTATCTAAAGGTATTTAGAACCTTCTGTATTCAGATTAATCTTATTTGTCTTGACTCCTGGCTGCTCATCAAAAAGATAATATTTAACTACAGACAGCATATGATCACAGGTATTGCTTTGTTACTTATGACAAGGGATAATTAGGAAACATATGAAGTTACAATCATGTTTATTTAGATGCATACATTGTCATGAAATATGAATGGTGATGATCAGCTGATCATCAGAGTAATTTCTATATCATATTATCAAAGAAAGAATGCAAATAAACTGCTTGTGGACAAAAATTCCTCTCAAAGGTTTAGCTTTATTTGTTTACTTAATGTCTTGGCCCATTAAAAATTATAGTAGTGTATTATTTAACTAACCAATAGACAGAAACACCTGTATGTGCCAGTGGTTGTTTCTTGCCTGAGCTAAAACTATGGTATTTGAAAAGGAAATTGATGATTGATTTCAATTCCTTAAGTTCATTTCCAAGAAATTAGACTGTGAGAAAAGATAGTTAATTAAATATTTTGGATGAAAGTTAATGGTAATGCAAGAAAATTTAGTTTTTACAAAAATTATCTAGTATAGCCTTTTCTATTTTATGCCAAGTTGGCACTCTGAATTAATGACATCCTTAAAGATGGAGCAGCTTGACCAGGACTTAGCAAGATCAGGAAATCATTGATTTGCTTTGGTTCCTCCACCAAACAGGTCTTTGAATAACACATTGTAGTCATTAATCTTTTCACTTAGATTCTATTAGAAATCACTTCTTCAATATGCAGAGTCTTTGAAGATCTGGGACATTTAAATTTAAAACAGAAATGGTTGGACTCTGGTGGTTATTTTCTTGAGAGTCCAGTAGCAGAATAACTAGTCTATTTCTAAATTGACAAATATGTTCCTACAGAACCATGTGCCCTAATATGTAAAATAAGTCATTGTCAAAAAATGCTAATTGCTCATGTTTGCTAAGCGTATTGTGTTTTAAAGTGACAACATTTTGCAGTTGTATGTATTCTTCACAACAGCAAATAACCTATTCCTAGAAATACTGCACAAATCTCCTAAGAAAAAGTAATCACTGAGCTTCTAACTGAGTGAATCTCCTTTTCTGGAGATGCACAAGAATCATCCGAATGCAATCCTGTACAATGTGCTCTGCTTGAGCAGGAAGGTTGGACCAGATGTCTCACTGTGATCCCTTCTAGCCGGACCCATTCTGTGATTTATTTATCCATTTATCTGAGCAAAGCTCATCTTTTACCTCCGACTTCATGAGTATATATTGTGCACATGGTAACTGAATCTAACTGAATGGGTGATTCATATGATTTCTGGAATAAAAAAATTCTTCAATGTGGAAATTGCAACTATTTAATTAATTTATTTTTTCTTATATTTTCTGTTATTTGTATTTTCTGTGTCCGTAAGGTTTCAGATAGATGAAATCTGAAGTTGAAACTCTGAGTCACATTAAGACAGCCTGACTGAAATTATTGAACCCCTGGAGTGAATATATATGTGCTTATCAATATGTGCTGGGAATTGGGATTTCTGTGTAGGCTGAAACTTTTCAGAATTTACACGTGATTCTGTCACTGTGGATCTTTATTCTCAAAAAAAGAGATTTCATTCTTGATTCTAAAAGCTACATTTGTTGACACTTTTCTGTTTCTGAACTGTTACAGTTGGGAGCTCCTTGGCCTTCTTGGTTGTAACCTTTAATCTCTTGAAGCACTTTGTGGGACCACCACCATCATGGTGTACTATTTTGAAATGAGCATTATTTATTCATTTTGAAAATTCACAAAGTAACAAGTAATTGTACTAACATCACATTCCATGCTCTGATGTGATTCATTACTATTTAGCCTTTTGGACAAATAAAGCAGAGGGAAAGATTCCGTTTTCCTCTTTACTATGCATAGTTCTCTCACTCGTAACTAGGAAAACCTTGTCATAACAGTTGCCCATAGTACAGCAGTTCAAAATTCAAATATTGACTGTATTGCTGTGTATTGGGTCAGGTATCAGTCTACTGAAGCTTAGGTCACAAGCCATGACTTGAAACAGTAAACAAATAAAAATTCCTTTGCATAGGTTTTGTAAGTAGGAATACATATTCCTGGGTGCTTGTGTTTTGCCTAACTCTAGGCCGTTTGAGTGCAGGCAACCTCTTCTTACGTAGCTGTAAATCATTAAAAACAATTGCATGCCTTATGTTTTTACCTTTATGATTATGCATAGTCACTTAAATTAATATTCAACAATATAGTAAAAATATATATTAATAAGAAATCTGATTTGAAGAAGATTCATGCAGAATGCATACGCATTTTCAACACATGCTGAAATAACAAATTATAAATCTTTTGCTGATAAAGTATAAAAAAATTGTGTGCTATTCAACCACAATAAAAGGCATTAGAGACATGAGAGTTATGCACCTGTTTCAAAGAATATCTCACATCATTTATGTATACATAGAGTGAACACGAGTGTCCATAAGCAAAAGCTAACATCAGCTGGATGTTACGACTAGATGATACACCAAACTAAATACTGAGAAAAATACAATAGCAACATAAAATTTTTAAAAACTCTAGCTCAGTGAAATGCTAGGCAACAACATTATGGTCACTAAATGAGGAAAACCTCTTTGGCTACCAGGCACTCTCCTTGTGTGTTCTGTTACTAGTTCGAGTCAGGTGAGAACAGATCTTTCACTCACTAATGCAACACCTGTTGCCGTACTAGGTATAACTCCAAATTGCAACCTTATTTTTCTATCAGATTTACTAGAAAGAAAAGTGGAAGAAGGAATAAATTGGCGCTTCAGGAAAATTAATTACAGTCTTTTAACCAGACAAATAAGGACAGATGGCAAACAGAGAAAGAATTTTTGCTTTGTGTAAAAGGCATACAGTTGAACTAAACAAAAACTTTTCATTACACCCTCTGCCCCACCGCCTCCACTCCCCCAAAATAACACCAATTAAAGCACATCTTCCCAATTTTTACCTTATCAGAAATTTTGTGGGTTTATCTATGATTATGAATAGTCTCTAGCTCAGCAGATATTTCTGAATATCAGAAAGTTCATGTTCCTGTTTCAGTTAAAATGGAAAATTCCTTTGAAAAGTCTGTATAGAAATACTTTGATTTCCGTTTTAGTTCACTTGTCAAGAGCAAAGAGAGTGTTGCCATTCTTGTACTTTAAGGATGTGAGCTGACACATCTGACAAGCAGAAATAGATTGGAAGTAAGTCCATTAATATATCTAAAATCATTTTGTAAGTGATCATTTTTAATATACACGAGGGAGTTACACCTACACATTCAGGGAAGAATATACTCACTTTGAATGTGGCTCATGTCCCACTCCACTGCATATAAGTCCTTTCTGATTTAAATTATTTCTCCTCCAGCCTTTTTTTCTCCATGCCTAAGATATTTTAAAGCTCAGTCCAGCAAAGACTTTTGACCAATACAACTTGTGCTTGGAGAAAATTTTGTTTAAAAATGACAAAAAGTCTGACTCTGAACTCTTTAGTAGTACAGTCTACAAGTTTATTCTCTGCCCCAAAAGGGACAAATTCTCTACAAAAATCTTGACATCTCCAGTGCATAAAACCACGTTCCCAGTTTGTGCCCCATCTGATATACAACTTTGAGCAAGTCACTTCACCCTTTTTCTTGTGTATTTAGACTACAAGCTTTTGGGGAAAGAGATTGTCTTTGAATGCAAATTTTACAAGGGTGCTCCAACCATGACGACATTTTAGGTCCAACATACCATTTTAATACAACAATCCATAAAAATATACCAAGTAAAAAATAATATGAGTAAGCCCTGATTTCAGAATGAAGAGAATCACCTACCTTTAGAGGCCTGTATGCAGTGGCAGCACACCCACACTAAAACCTTCTGCCTCACATCAATGAGAGAAAAGAGAGAGATGGAATTTGTCCCCGTCTGTCTGACATATTAAGTGCAACCTGGCCTCACACAAAATTGCTGTACTTCTATATAGGACAGCTGTCTTTGCTATATAAAATACTATAGCTATTAATTCATTAATCTTCTACATTCTGCATTTTTAATGGGCTTTGTATTGATTTTTATTACTGTTGGAAAGGACCCATTTATAGAGCAGTGGGTTCAAAAGAAGAATGTGGTTTGAACAGGACTATGAAACAAGAAAAAATATCCTGAACTGTCCTCTGCCATTCCTAGCACAAATGACAGCACTGTCTCCCTGGAACTTCATGCTCAGCTCCTTTATGAAACTGTTTGTGCTAACTTCTGTTGTTGACCTTGGAAATTTACTACATGCATTAATGGATATTGTGCAAAGAAATTACTCCCAAAGGCTTCACTTTCTGACTTTTCTATACCTTATCCTTTGTTGCCCTTTTATTTCCTTTTCTCCGGTCATCTAAAGGTTTTGATGTCCCCTTGTTAACCTTTTCTTTCAATATAAATTCTGTTACATATTAAATATAGGTTAAAAAAATTTCTAACGTAGTTGCGCCAAATACTAAGAAATACTAAGAAAAAAGAAACGCCAGAATTTTCTATCTATGAAACCTTTCGTTAACCTCCTAGGATACATGCATTATATGCAGTGCTTAGTTTCATTACCACATTCTAATTTTTCCTCAAGAAATTTGAGACCATTTACTGAGCAAAACTGAATATTCTCACTAAATTAAAAAGTGTTCATCACTTTGTTTTAGCCTCATTGCTTATGTATGATCTTAAGAAATACTTCCAGTGTTCAAATTCTGCTTTTAAAATAGAGCTTTTTAAACAGAATTATTGAGGTTGGGAGAGATGTCTAGAGGTCATTTGGTCCAGCTACACTGCTCAAGCAGAGAGGTAGAACCAGTTGGCCAGGTCTGTGTCCAGATGGCATTTGAACGTCTCCACGGATGAAGAATTCACAACCTTCCTGGGTAACCTGTTCCTGTCACCCTCACAAGAAAAAAGTGTTTCCTGATTTTCAGAGAGAATCTCTTTTGTTTCTCTCTGTGCATCTCACCTCTCACCCTTATGGTGGCCACCACTGTTGAGCCTGGCTCCATCCTTTTCGCACCCTTCATTCAGGTGTTTATATACATTAATGAGGTCTGCCCTGAGCCTCCTCTTCTTCAGGGTGAACTGTCCCAGCTCTCTCAGTCTTTCCTCATCGGAAAGATTCTCCAGTCACTTTGCTGTTTGGTGCTTTGGTGGTCTCTCTCTGGTATGTCCAGGTCATTTTTGTGCTAAGGACCCCAGATTTTCCCACCAAACTTCATGACATTTGCAGTATATGAGCCTTCAGACAATGGAAGAATATAAGCAACAGTTTTTCGAGGATTTATGAACAGCTGCTTTAAATATAGTTGTAGCTAAAATGCAGGACCTTGATAAGGATTGAAAGACAGAAGGCAGTTTGGAATGAAAGTAAAGAATAAAGTTCATAATTAAGAAAAAAAAAGTAAAGAAAAACCACAAAAGCAACAGAGGATCATTAACCTGAGTAAACACAGTTAATCAGTAGGCAAATTCTCATTGAAATCAGGCTGTAAAACACGATATCTTACAGAAATGATCTATATTAAAAATTACCTGTGAGGAATTTTTTTCAAATACAAGAGGAATAAGAATCTGAAATTTAAAAACCACCACGGTTATATTAACAGATGCTAAAAATCAAAATGGACTAGTCAAAAACACTGGGAATAAAACCTAGAGCCAGAGTAACTATTAGAGAATGGTAAGCAGAAAATGTTTATAAAATCAGAATGATAAAGAAGTAAAAGGTTTGGCAAGTGAAAAAGAACAAAAATTGCAGGAAGAAAAGATTGTAGAAACACAATGGTCAAAGAAGATTATAAAGGAAATTTAGATGTATTTATATCTCACATAATATTTCATTGAGAATGTGTCTGGATAAGATACTTTAGCTCCTTCTGTATATTTGTTAATAAACATCAGATTAAATAGATATTTCTAAAGCAAGTTGTATATTTAATGCCTAGTGTGGCCTGAGTGCACTTTATATGAAAGAACAGTAGAAAAAGGAAAAAAGGGGAGAAAAAAAAGAAAAAAAAGTGTTTCTTCTAGGCATAATCAGTTAGTAAGGTCAAATAAAGTTTACTCTAGAATTTGTAAACAACTAACCAGCACTATCCCAGTGTTATTAATTGCTATCTTCTAGGATGCCAGATTTGATTTCAAAGAACAGAGAAGGAACCTGTCAAAATAATGGTCTGAGTGAGGCCACGTTGAGGTCTGCATGGCCAAATGGCTGAAAGTAATCATTACTTTCATTAACAATTTAAAAGATGTAATAAAAGAACAGAGAGAGAGAGGAAGTTTACTGGACAATATTAGGATTCAAAAAAATCTCAGCTGAGTGGAGAAATGTAAAAAATATATACAAGGCAACAAAAAGGCAAGATACTACAGTTGAAAAGTCAAATACATACACAAAAACTGAGATGAAATGATTCTTCAATGCAATCAAATCGAAAACCCCATGTTGGCCTATACTCTGATGCAACTTTAAAAAAAAATTCCTTTGATGGATTCTTAGGACAATCGTTACCATAAGAGCTGGTTGGTTAACCTTAATGCTGCTAAATCATCTTCGATAGTACCTGTCCATCTTTAGTAACCACAATTTAAGAAGGTTATATGTTAAAAGGGGTACAGAATACAAAGCAAACAAGAAAATACCAGAATGATGAATGATGAAACACTACAGAACACTGAGAAGGAGGAGTGAAAGATTAATTATTTAATGTCATTTTCCCCTTTTTCTGGTAGGACCATATTTAATGAAAATAATTGTAATCGTGCCCTAAAATTGTTGCTGTTTTATCCTGCTCTAGGCATTTACGGAAGAGGGGGAAAAGTTTCGAATTATTAAAAAAATGGTTGATATTGAAAAAGTGTCAGGATAGACAGGATTCAACCCCAAAGTTTGCACCTTCGGGAATGTGATGAGAAAAGAGAGAGTTTTAATGGAAACTGCTCTAAGTACAGCAGGTGTTACTAAATATCTGCCAAAATAAAGTATTTTATATATCTCAAAATGCAATGTGTATTTTTAATTGCTCTTAAACTTACTTCCAAATAGTTTTAATAACCTTATTCAAGGTTTCTAAACCACACAGCATAACTTACAAAGGTATATTCCCCTTCAGTCTGTAAGTGCCCACCTTTTCTTCGTAATTTATTTAATCCATTACTTAAAGTAGCTCAAAATCCTTTAAGTCTATCAAATTTGAAAAGGTCCATCTGAATATAATCTTGTCTTTCAAACTCTTTCCTAGCAAATGTCAGCAGTGTACAATGCATTCTTTTTCACAATTCCTATGTATATAAAACAAAATATTTGGAATGGTAAGACAGTAAGCTTTCTCCATTTTCAATTGAATGAAATTCCACTTCCATCCATAACCGAACATGTCTTTTAATCTATCAAACTAGTTCTTATTTTAGGCTTTGTTAATGCCTATCATAGATTTGACAGTAAATCAAAATTTTCCTAGATTTTGAGACATGCCTCTTCTTTATCACTCAGCTCTACATTACTGAGGAAAGAAATAGTGATATCATAAAGACTGTTCCTTAACCAGGCCCAAACTTTCAAGTAATCCTCTGTTCTACTGATAGCAGACAAGCCTGAAAAAGCCAAGAATGCCATATTCTCTTGGCTTTCACTACAAAAAGAATTACAGATGCTTCAGCCCAGAGACAAGATTTGTACCCAATGTGCAGAGCCACTCAGAGCAACATTGTCAGGAAGGTTCTTCCTACGAAAATACAGTGCCATTGAAACACAAATGCTGCACACAAATCAGCCAGTTTCCCTTGTACATTCTGAGAAATTAAAAGGAATTAGATATTAGAAATAACCTACGAATCCCTGGGATGAAAAATTCCATTTTGACATTTTAGGAATGGAATGTTTTCAACTCTTTCTTTGAATTAGATGTCAAAGAGGCCTAATTCTACTAGAAGAGGTCAAGTGAGAAGGCAGCTACATGCTAGAAGATCTTAACATAAAAAATAAGTGATATTATACTGAAAAAAATTGTTAAAACTAGGCATTTTGTCATTTTAACAATAAAATGTATCCGTTTCCCAAAATATTTTCCATGATTTTTCTTCATGCAAAACCATAAAATTTTCACGTTGTATTCTTCTGAAACAAAGCAGTTATTGAACATTTCTAAATCCTTAGTGAAATAGAAAGACCTCGAAAACTGAAAAATTAGTTGAGACAAAAATCTTGAAAGTGAAGATGTTATTACAAAAACAGCTTGTTTGCCAGTGACTGTCATCACAGTTGTATTAAAATATATTCATTCATAAAGTTGAGCTCCTCTGAATTACAGCAAGCAAAGATTTTGGAAAAAAAAGCAACAAATAACTAAGATATCAAAACTGTATATGATTTCCACACGGTCTTATGAATTTGTGGCAGATCTGAAGTCCTTTATGTAGTTACATCTTTCCTGAGGCTCTTATGTTTAGAATAAATAATATAAATATTTTCTAGGGGTTTTTTTGCTTCTTCATTGAAAGAGTACAATAACATTGACATTTAATGAAGCTTAATATGCAAATTACCTAATTTATAAACTCTAGTGTATGTATAAACCAATGTAATATATATCTGTAACATATACACGTTACATTATATGTAAAGATAAGGGAGAGCCTTTTTTACAAGTCTTTTGGGCTTTAAAGACAAGGCACAATTTCTTTGCTGAATTTTTTAACAGCTTCTGAAAAAAACACATATGCATAGTCTGTATGAACCAGAGCCCAATTAATCAAAATTTTGAGATTTTCACATGGAAAATTCATATTAAACGGCTGTAAATGGACGGCTGAATAATAGAAATTCCTTAAATGCAACTTTCCCATTATGAATCTTCCTCTCTTTGCAAGAAGACAGGACTATAGCTTCATTCCTCCTGCAGAAATGTCGCCATTCCTTTTCATGCTGAAACACTTCAGCAAAGAGATAATATTGTATATAACTCAGTTTGGTTACAGCTCTGGGCCTGGAAGATTTATTTTAAATATCAATGCCCAAAGTTAAACATCTTGATAAGCATTTAGCTGCAAATCTTCCATTAAAACACATCCACTAAAATGGACTGAAAATCTCAGTTCTGTAGACAGCCCTCTGATTACTTTCTCCTTTCACCTGTAGACTATTCAAATTCTAAAATGGTATTCAATGAGCAAAGAGCAAGCCCTCTCCTCACAGTTTGGTGCCATAGGAAGAATGTTATGTGAATCGAATTTTACAATCTAAAATGAGCCACTTTGAAAACAGATAAATCCAAAGGCACTCCAGGTTGTCACTGACAAGCATTTTGACATTAGCTTCTCTGACACTAACATCTCCGTCCCTGCGCACACCCACAGATACCCTAGACTTGAAAAAAATGAGCAGGGCAGATCCTGGCCTATGTGGAGCATAGCCAAGGCAGAGGAGTTACAGGCTCCTTCCTCACAACCTGATAAAGGGAGCAAAGATTTCCAGAGCTGTTTTGGACAACTTATGCTAGTATGACTTGGAAATATAGCGAAAGAAAAAAATTATGCTATCAGTTCTCAACACTTTCTCCAAATCTGACTCCAAAAGTTTTGTGATTAAGGAACTTACCAAGACCATGAGAGACATATTATTTCCTTATTTTCTCATCCCTCTCCCACAGTACTTTTTTTAGCCAAGATGGATACGTCTTGGTGACAACCAGGTGAAAAAAATACTGACTGGATGATCAGACTAAAAAGGCCACACTGAATGGGATAAAGGCCTGAGTAATCTGGTTTGATTCATTAACCACCCTTCCTTTAAGAAGGATGCTGTTCTGGAGATCTCCTGAAATCCCTTCCAGCCCCAAATCTAATCTGAGTTGTCCAAAGTCAGCAGGACAGCTATTGGGAATATAGGGAAAGAAGCTTATGTTTCAGACTTCACGTTGTTTAATTTTTATCATTTTATTTTTTCTTTATTTTACATTGTTTTAATTTATTTTACTTTATCTTATTATCTTATTCAGTTTCACCAAGGTTGCAGAAGCAGCATTGGGAGCATGAGCCAAATATTTTCCCATGTCCAAAGTATCTACCTAGCAACAGGGACAGAGACTCATTTCCTTGGTCTCCTCTAGCTAAAGGAAATTTGAATTACTCCCTGCTTATACAATACAACTCCTTCAAAAAAATTATTTTGAGTGGAGCATCTGTTCTTGGGCAGGAAGGAAAAGCAACCTGTAAGATATTACTTGATTTTGAGTTACTTCCTCAAGTTAATGTTGCAGTCGAGGGTAGTATATAGGAAATATTTTTTTGTGATGTATTTTTAATGTTTCCTGTTCAAGAAACATTGCTTGCTACTTAAAATTGACGTTAGATACCATCATCTAAGTCTTTACTGAATAAGACATTAAGCCAAAAGATTCAACCACATTATTAATTTTAATTAGTAATTACTAATTATAGTAATTATATCACACCAAATTTTGTGCATGAATTACTAAAAGCATGAATTACAATCCTATGCCCTTTTAAATATTGGAATATTTTTTAATTTGTGGCCCACCTTCTATAATTTCTTGTTCTCCAGTAAAGCACAGAGCCATCAACTAATTAATAAGTAGTAAAACTTATATTTTTCTTTACCCACACAGTGGTAGAGAAAAAGATGTCACAGAACACATCCTTCTATTCCATAATTTCAAGTGAGTAATAGTCTGGTCATATGAATATGATATGGGAGACAAAGCCACCCCCCAGGGACGTGACTCAGCACAGACAACAGAAATCCAGGATGTCCAAAACCTTTCAGCGACACCACAAAGGGAAATTTAGCTTTTTCATTGTTGAAACAAACTTTAATGAAATATCTCAATTTTTTTTTAATGTCTGACATTTTATCTAGATTAAAATCTGTTGGTGTTGCCAAATAACATTATTAGAAATTTTCCCGAATGTGGAAAAATTCAAATTTTTCTTCCTAGCATGTAAAAGTTAAATGTCAAATTTCTCTTCAGTTGGAATTACTGAATTTCAAGCAATGGTGTTTACTTCTTAGCCATGTAAAAGAAATTTGAAATAGGAAAGCTATTTTGGCTTTCTTGGGTCAGTTGTGTTGTAAAATGCTATTGTTAATCACCAGTAATTTTAAGTTGTGAAAGACAAAATAATCAGCTTTGAATATTCCTTCCTAACTAACATATCTGATTTGAGGGTAGAAAATAACTTTCTTAGCCATTTGTTTTCTGCAATAAGGAAAACCTTTCATGACATTTGTTTGCAGTCCAGAGTCTGTAAATTTAGAATCTTTTAGCATTGTTTGGATTCTGTAGAGACAAAACAGTTATGTTAGTCTTTAGTTTCTAAACATTTCTTGAAAAAAAATTACACAATTCCATTGTTTTTAGGTTTGGATACCTATGCATTTAAGATATATGTGGATTTAAAATATATGTGGATTTTTGATAGGAAGAAATACATTATTGTAATCAATGAGTAAAATCTTGTGAAATCATTATGTTTACATTAAGGGATAAATTACCATATAATTGTATTTTAAAGTAATGTTCATTTTTGAAACTGGATTAACGAATTCCACATAACTAAATACTGGGTCTATATTTCATCATTCAGAAGAAGGAAGCTTTAGTGATGAAATTTCCCACATGAATGAATTCTATAAATATATTAATAGGTGGTAATACCTCACAAACTCAGAGTTGAAGTAAAATGTTTATTTAACTCTATAGTGAAATGATTATGGTTAATTAGGGAGCTCCTGTGCAAATGACCTTGAAAATAGAACTGCATATATGTATATGTTGTCTCTGTCAGGTCACTTATTTGTGCTGTGGACACTAGTATATACTAAATTACCAAGAACAGGCTTATATATCATATTATCAGTTATATTATCAAAGTACATATGAGATTCTCTGTGATTTGCAAAGATTTGCCATGGAATCATAAGAGTTAATGACATCTGTAATCCCACATAAAGTTGCCTGATACATGGTTATATTGGACGAGCCAACTGAGAGGGGAGGAAACCTGAGATGGGGGTGTAAACTGACTCATCCTTTCTCATAACCCGTAGTGCCTCAGTGTCACAAATAATAGAGAAGCAAACCCTTATGGGAAATGGAAACTAGAAACTGAAATTCCAAGCCTAGGTGAGTTTAAACAATTAAACAGATTATTCAAAAAGAGTTGTCATTCAGATTTGTACGTCTCCAGTTTGGCTTCTTTTGGTACTGTAGACATAACTGATGTCAAGAGCTGATGCCTCAAGAGATGTGATGTTTAAAGGTCCCTCTGCCCTTTGCCTGAAGAAGAAGTTGCCGGGAAAATCAGTGAATATAAAAGTATGGGCAGCGAACAGCTAAGAGGGTATAGGTTCAAAGTGCATCTGTTGAAGATGTTTTGTCTGTGATGAGTTAGAAGAGACTCCTTTTCTTTCTTTCTTTTGCATAGGGAAAAGAAGTGCCTATCTGAGAACAATTTTCTTCCCATCCTGAAGTCCATGAGGAACTGCTTTGGTATAAAGTGCTGGCTTCAGAAAAGTTAGCAACATAAATGTCTCAGGTTTCAGCAACCAGGGCAAACATGTTCACACAGAAGCTTAGATTTCTGAGTTTTGTTATCCTTCAGTAGCACAGAGAAACGAATTGCCATTCACCATTCAGTTTTACAACCCAGTATTTCTGAATGTTCTTCTTCACAATGTTCCTGAATCTCAAGACATTCATATATACTTGATATGAATTGTCATGCAGCCTCAGTGCGAAAAATAGTCCCTCCCAAAATAATTACACGTGAGAAAAGCATCTTGTTAAGTTTATCCCAGTCTGCAGGAATGCCACTGTACCAATGCTCCCTATTTTACAGAAATAGACTTTCAACCTTTCAACCACAGAGGGCACTTGGAAAGATATGCAGTAATCATTGTACATTTTAAAGAAGAAGAAGAGATGTACTTTTAGAATTTAAAGTTGTTTCATCTATTGCAAAAATTGCAATAAACATCTACACAGCTTGATTTCACAGGTTAGTGGCAACACTTCAAGACGTGGGCCCAGGTCTCAGGTATGACACCACAGGGAAAAAGCAGTCTCGTAACAGATTATTCCTTCTTATTCTCAAAAGTGAATCAAGATGGTTTGAAGACCTTTTTATTCCAAAAGGATTTGTTAATTTGTTTTTCCCTCACCTACTTTCATGCAGATCAGAGAGCCTGGTATTCTGAGCTGATCTGGACAAATGATGCTCATGTTCAAATATCTTTTCAGTAGCTACAATGACAGAATAGTCTTACAGCCACAGGCTACTTTCTATTTAAAGTAATAATAAAAGTGAAGTAGTTCTAGGCAGAGCTGAGCTGCTGCTAACAAAAGGAGTTTCGTTTTCTATGTTGGTATATATGCTTAATTGAGAAGAGCTGGGAGTCTGAGGATGGGGTTAATGGACACAATATAAGAAAGTGGCAGACTTTGGACGGGAGACAAATTCACTGCCAATGAAAACTGTTACCGGTAGTAGTAGTCTACACAAAATGCTTGGCTGCTAGTTGACAGCAGTTGCCTGTGCCAGATTCCTGTGACGGAGGCAGTGTGGACCTGTGTGCTTTCATGTACATGGCATAAATACAAAGAAGTAAAAGCTCTTGTTGTTAAAGCAAAGCCAGCAAATATTTTTATTTTCTGCAACTGTTCTTGCCAGGGCCTGAAAAACGGCTGTGCACAATGAAGCACCTGTCCGAGAGAGAGATTCAAGTGATAACAGAAAACTAGAAATAACTGAAAGAAAGTGCATTTTTTTGGTCATCTTTAATATTAGTTTTTGAAACATTTTTTGAGAAAGACTTCCTTGACAGTCTGGAAAACAGCAGAGTACAGAGCTTATCTCTGAGTTTTAGTGAAATGAAATAGGAGAAAGAAACATACTTGAACTTGCAGTCTTTTACTACCCTGTGAAATGAAAATTTTTATATTCAGTGGTTAAAGTCACTCAGCAAACTGCATTGCACTACATGCAGTACAGAATTACAGAGTTTGCACTTCTATTTACCAATAAAAAGGGTCTTTTACAGCAAGTGCCACAAGGCTTGTGGGGAAAATAGAATACAAAGTGAAAGTGCTCTTGCTTCCCATGTCGTCTTCATTCCCATGCTGTAAACATGGGTAAATTTCTAAGACTCTGAAAAGTCAAATCTCCTTTGGCTTTATGAACAGCTTGATCCAGAAATCAGCAAGAGATAATTTAATTTTGAACTTTTTTAGCCTTATTTTCCTTAAAACTGACAAGCCTAGAGATTTGGGAATATATGCTAAAAACTGGAAGCAAATAGTTGTACCTTAAAAACAAATCATGTCCCTATACTAGTTTGATTCAGGAAAAAAAATGTTATCAATGCATATATGAGGAATGCTGGTTTTTTTCTTTCATGAGGCTGCTCTCCTTAGCAGTTGCAGCAGCCACTTATGACCACATCACTCGTATATGTTTTTGCAAGCACTATAATTGGCAGGCAGACATCACTCAGCACATAAATACCAGGCAACCGGGACTGTTTTATTGTTTGGCTGATGCAAAGTACAGCTGTGCAAGTTTGACAAAGCCAGCATTTCTTTGTGACAGGTCATTATGCAGATTCTTAATATTAGGGCTAATCCTGAACCACATATTCAAGAAAAACTTCTACTGCACATGTGCCAAATCAGTAAACAATACAGGTTCAAACCGGTAAACACTATGGTCTGACCAAGCTCTTTGAGGACCATAGGCAAAGCAGAGCTGAATACTCTGAACTGCTGCAATCACCCATTTGATAGACTCTCTAACATCAATGGCACGAAAAACAGCAGACATAGGACAAAAATAAGCCCTTTTCCTTTGCAACTTCGTGTTCCTAATAGTGTCTGTCCAGGCTCCACAGATGCTGGGTGTCACCTGAACAGGCTGCAATATGATGGAACGGCTGCAGTTGGTTGCAGTTCTTCGTGATAAAACGACTTAAAAAAAAAAAAAGGACTGAATTAAATTACAGAACACTGATAGAAGAAATTAGGAGATGGATGGTGGCATTGCTCTTCTGGCTACACACATGGTTCTAACTGGGAGAACCAAGAAATAAATAGAAATTATCATCTGTCAGTAGAGTATCATTAGAAATGGCTTTAGAAAGTTGTGTATCTTTAGTTTTTTGAATGAAGAACTCTTCAGCTTATTTATGCTGATTTTATTAGCCTTATTTACACAGTGCCATAACCACTTACTCCAGCTAGTGTAAACAAATGGCAACACTTAACTAAGTGGAAATTAAATAAATGTTTTGTGGAGACATAGGACACTTTTTAAAAATAGAAAGTTTCAAGACTAACTCCTACAGAAAATAAAGCTTTCCTCTTATTTCTCCTTAAAATACCTTTTTTCCTGTACTGTCAGATGATTTTATGCATGTTTATTCAATTTATTGGTTTATCTTTCAGCAGTGATAAGACACATTTCTCTTTGGTGTGCTCATATATGAGAATAGATCTAAGATCATTTTGAAATATAAAAGTGGAGACAATGACATCAGGCATTAAATAGAAACTTCCATGGTACATTCAGCCTTGAAATTAATAGAGGCTCCGGATAGCACTGTTCACACACCCTTAAAAACTCTTGCTTGTACCTTAAACCAGAAAGTGAGACCAACAAAACAAGAGTTTGAAAGTGACACAAATATGTTGTAAGAACCAGGGTGGAAAATGTTTTACCAGTACCCTGGGGTCTTATTGTGGCAAGGAATATCTTAACAAGAATGTGCAAAAGATTCTAAAATATGTGTTCCCAGAACACACAGAAAGGAAAACACAACTAAAAGACAAGAAATTGTAGCAAGCAATAGGAAAAATAAATCCTAACTGCTTCTATAAATGATATACAAATATTGTCTCTAATAAGTCTCATCACTATGTAAAATTTTTTAAGAAATAAAAGAATAGCTATAGCCTTAGAGGGTGAAATACTTAGTTATACTTTCTCCTCTTATGGCATCAAATACATTAACAAGTTTTAATTCACGAATGACTTTTTAAATAATTTGTCATGATTTTCATGACAGTTTTTTCTACCCATAAATCTAACACATCCTTAAAATATTCTCATGTGTTACATATCATTTTAGTTGTATGCATCTATAAATGTTTTTTCTAATAATTTCAAATCTTTTAATTTATTGGAAAACTTTGGAAATTTTCAAAATTCAAATATAATACATGAATTATCCTAGAATCAACCTGCTGTGGCAAGGTTTGTCTGCTAACAACTAAACTGAGTTCTGTGAAATCCATAAATGGCTTCTCTGACCAACTTGTGCACTTTGGTACTCTGGACAAAATATTTCAGAGTAAGAGTGAAGTGACAGATCTACAGCAGATACCCAGAAAGGCGAAGAAATGCATAGGAATGTTTTTCCTAGGCTGTATCTTCCCGTAAGTAAACATATAAAGTCTGGTCCTTTCCCATGAATAAGCATTTTATCCATCTTCAGCCACAGAACCCAGAATATATACTTCTCCATAGTATGTGAATTTCTCGAAATATCCATTATTATGCTGGAAAATTTTCCCAAATATATTTTTCATAAGATTATATGATACGTTATCTTTCTAGAACACCTCAGCAGTGAGAATCCCTCTTGTAATAGCATCTAATAATTTCTTTCTCTGCAAATTTGTCATGATTAATATTATTTGATCCTATAAATTCTTTTTTTCCAGGATTCAAGTAAAGTATTTCCAATCAATGTCTGCATGTTTTTCTTCCGCTGAAGAACTCAAATTTAGTGGAAGACCAAATGAACTTTCTTTAATGTTTTTTCCTGCTAAGTGCAAGCTTTTTCCTCCTTTTCTCTCCTTTTCCTGCTCACAATAACATCATTTTGCCTATCACAACAGTCCTTTAAATATCTTCCTGGAATTTCTCATTCTTATTTTATTCATCAATTCTTGTATGATAAGTATATGAGCAACTTATTGCATGATAAGCTTCTTGTGGATGGTTCAGAATATTTTCAGTGAAACTCGATTTAAGTTTTCTGTTCTGTCAAAGGTAATTAGCAAACAGCATTGGACACTTCTCAGTGTTCACTTGAAAGGGTGAAAATCCTGTAGATATTTCTGATTCCAAAGGGAAGAGTTTTATTCTCAGAAAAAAAGAAAAAAAAAAGACATGAAAAAAGATATATAACATAGAAAACTTGAAAACACCATTCATCTTTCTAAAACAGGACATCGATAAGACTTACTAAACCTTATTTCCTTTTCTTTAGACATATTTTATCCAGAATTATTTTCTTACCTTCTAATGCCTTCTTATTTCTCTAAGTTCTTTATAGTACTGACATCTATGCTGTTTCTTGGCCACCTTCTTTCATTAAACTCTATAGCCAAGGCATCACATTGGTAAAATTCATTTGCAAATTAAAGCAATAACTTTGAATAGTCTGTTTCTACTGAAACCAGTTCAGATGGAGCCAGAAATACAAGGAACACAGTGGAAACTTTAAAAAAAATAAAAACCTTAATAAAGGCTTTAGAATTTGGTGAAAGATTAAATTAGTTTTTTATAAGACATAATTTTTCCACAATTTAACAACAATACAGATTATTTTCATACTTTTTAAAGTTTTTATACTTGTTTCTAAAGATTACACCCGTGCAAAATTGCAAATGTCTCTAATGAAGAGGTGTTTGATTGCTAAAAGGCAGACTTTGTTACGCATTAGGTAGATTGAAAATGGTTTTTGCTCTAAGAAAATTTCAGGATTTTTATCATAAACACCAACCTATCAAAAGTTTAATTGCAAAGAATTAGGTAGTGATCTGAATAGGTACAATTGCTCAAAGCTGATTAACTGGCACCTGGACATTGTTCAGACTGGCTTGCAAAGGTTCAAGTTATATCTGACATACTGATTGAAGGTAATGATATATGCTTCATTCACCAAAGAAACAAATGTTTTGTTTCCCTGCTCTGATTCCCTGCTTTACAGATACCTGCAGTGGTATAATATGCACTACTACTATTGTAAAACAAGAGTTTATTACATGGCTAAGTAAGTTGATCTTTGTAAAAGTGCACAAGTGCATTGAAATAAAATAAAAACTACTTAATCCAATCTTCTCTCATACAATTTCTTTCAAGGAGAACAGACACAGCCTGTTAAAATAACAAAGAATGTAGAGTTTCCATTCACATTCACAAAGTGTCCTCATTCAAACCCCCACTCTAAAGCTACCTTTCCTCTCCTCTCAGTTTCCTTTGTGGTGGAGAAATGCGATTCCATGGAACCGACAGTGATTTTGTTTTATGTTAACTGGCAGAGCTTTTCGAGCCTTGCAGACCTGGTGACACTTAAATGGCCCACACTTTGGATTGTCTTGTTGTGTGGAAAAGGTAGATAAGGGAAGGAGGAGAAACATAAAACAGGTGGGCAAGGGCAAAGTGGCATTCACAAACGTTTCTTAGATCCGAGCCAGGTTGAGGATCAGTTCTGTGATAAACAATTGCTGTATTGAAATTACATCACACAAGGTGTTATATTACTTATGAAGTCCTGAGAATTCTGTAAAACCTGGCAAGCACATCACATGGAAAAAGGTACGATCTTCTGAACTTTTAGCCAGGAAATCAACAGAAACTAATATAGTTTAATGGTAATTAGTCTAATATGTGTTGCTTGTAGAGCTCCTGCCAATAATACCATGTAGTGACTGTTGTAAAATGCCAACTTCTCTGGCTTCCCTGTCAGGGATTAGGTAGAAGCTTTTAGAACTGTACTTGGCTTGATATTTAAGTCACTCCTGAAATGGCTTTATAAATTAATTTTACAGCATATGAGCTACAAGATCCTGAACAATGCTAATTTTCTATTTATACTTTCATTTGCACCACCGTTTTCTCTATTGTCAGTTTGAGATCCCACAAAAAAATGGCATGTTTTCATTCTGATATCAGTGTGGTGCTTTTGATGTATACCTGGCATATTGATACAATCAGATCAGAAAACTAAAAATAGGATCTAAATAAAAGGAAAGTTTGAATAATGTCTATATTCAGTAGCAAGTTGTCATATTACTATAAATTCCAGCATAACTGAATAATTTGACTGAAAAGTTTATTTCAACTGCTTGATCTAATATTTTGAGTGTGTGGCCCTCTGCCTTTCCCTGGCTTTCTTTTTAAAGAATCAATTGACTTTTCCACCCTAGTCCATAATTTCATTTTTTCATTGTTAGTATCTCTCTGCCTATGCTAACGGTGTTAAAAAGAGAGACTTTACACCAAACTCCCAGAAAGGGCCATGGAATGTGATCTAAGATGTGGGTTTGTGAATGAGTGAGAAAGGGGAAATAGGCAAGGTTGCCATGGTGTTTGGATGCTGCACTTCTTTGTGGAAAGGGGAGAGACTTGCTTGCCTAGCCTGGGGCACAGGCTTCTGCTATGATTGAAAAAGTACAGAGAAGTGTTTTGTATGTACTGCAACAGACTAAATATACCTCGACATGCACAGTTACTCCTCCTAAAATTTATTATCATAAGATGGCTATGAGGAAAAATAAATTGAGGCATAACAACACACTGAGTTCTCAGACCTTGTGCAACTGAAGGTCATGAAAATGGCTAGATTTGCTCACAACCACACTTTTCCACAGTCCTTTCAATTCGGATCCAGATGGAAAAAAATGCAGATTTGTCTGTGGATTTTCTGCTTGCTAGCACCTGGCTATGGAATCAACAGTGCCAGTAGACATTTATCCCTGTATTTAATTGCCATGCTTGTATCACATACATACAATAATTCAGAGAGAATTCTGCTTTCATTGTACTTCATTTTTGCAACTGCAGTGATGGGGAGCTTAATTTTTAATGAACAAAATACACATTTCACAAATGAAATTGTTACTTCAGTTTTAAAAGTTCTTTACTCTCTTTGCATTATATGTGGGGACTACTGTCAGGCAATATTTCAAACTTCAGTAAGACGTAGTCCTTACGAGATATAAGAATAAAAAATTATCATTTGGATTTATCTCCTAATCCTTGTCAAATTATACCAAAAAACATCTTTATAAATTATGAGACTGTGACTAATACTCAGTAAACTGTGTATCAGTTTTATCATTAAACCTGATTATCATTATCATTATGGGTAGTAGTAATTGCAGTAGCAGTATCATTCAATTATTTATTTAGCCCTATTTTTGGAAGCAGTACCTCAAAGTACCCACATGGCATGGCAATATACAGTCTCTTCTGATTTAAGGTCATTTCATGATGTTTTTTGACCTTGTTAGATCTCACAAACAGCTATTTTGTACAGATCACCTGAAAGAAAGTCACCCTGACTAACAACTAGATACATGACCTAGCAGTTAGTAGGTCAGCAACTAAAGCATACTGTGCTTATAAAGAGTGCCTAACAAATAGCATTCTTAATAAAGCTGACTCAGATATCACCAAGTACACTGTGTAGTATGCCTCCAATAATTACCCACTTAGTAATTTTCCTTACAGAAAAATGTTATTTATTTTTAAAGGTATTTCAGATTCAGTTAATGGATTGAAAATAATCTCACATACTTACCAGATAGGGGTTTGATACTTTGATTTGGATATGTACATAGGCAGGCAGGTGTACACATGCAAACACAACTACGCTTTGTAGTGCATTATACTTCATGAAACAGCTATAAATAAATATCACCCTGTAAATAAGATGGCTCATAGGAACTGGGAGTTTAAGATGCGTGAGTAATGATGATTCTCCCAATGGAAGCAGTGATGCACACAGCTCTGAGATAGGGCAGCACACTTGACCATACGTGGGTTCGAACATCGAGTTGCCTGAAGCATCTGGGAGCAGGTAGATCTGCAGCACAGCCAGGGTGGCAGAGTTCACAGCCTGGTTCGTGGCAGGTTCAGAGAGCTCAAGAAAAGCGAGGCACCCCAGAGGGGCATAGCAAGGGACTGCAAGCCCTTAGGGGTGTCCCCCCTGGGAGAGCCCAGGCACAGCCATGCCCCTCAGGAGCAGGGCACACTCAGCCTCAGCTGCACCGTCTATTGCCGTGAGGAACAGTATCGCAACCTGGCCCTCAAATATTTATGACTTAATTACCATTTAAAGTGTACTTTTAGGAAAGCTAACAGTAAAATTATGCATTTCAGTGCTAGTTTCTGGACAAGCAAGCTGCTATAAAATTTCACATCTCTCTTTCACAGGTCTCTGGATTAGCTTTGAATGCAAGGAAGGGAGAGGGAGGTATTTGTAGTGCTGCTTCTGGGACCGGCGTCAGCACTTCTGTCACCACCACCGCCATGAGTAAGCAAAGATACAGGGCGCGCACACTAAAAAATGGCTTTGCTCCAAGTAGCACATTTCTTTCAAACACACACTCGGGGCTGAGAATATTGAAAAATGGTTACAATGTCTGGTTAATGTTTTGATCACCTCATATGGTCCCATATATAGCTCCTTTCTTGTGTACATTGGTGGCAGCATAACAAAGGCTCTCAGAGATCCAAGAGTCATTCATATTCATTGTTTTTCCTATTGTCTAATTTTGATTATGCACAGTTTTCTTAAGAGAAACTGCTAAGAAGCAATCATTCAAGGGCGGGTAGACACAATGGGGCCACTTGTGCAGGTTTTTTGCTGGCAAAGTTCCTCTTGAAATCAGGTGAAGGAAGCAGTTGTTTTGTTTAAGAACTGAAATCGGTTGATTTTTGAGAAGCCAGACATTTCGTCTGAAAAGATGTCAAGCGGGTTAACTTTGTTGACATTAGAGAGTTTTGTCCTATGTGAAGGGGAATTTCATTCAAGTACAAAGTGCAAGACTAGGCCCAAAGATGTGTGAAAGCAGTAGATCCTTTTTCCTTGAACTTTTGATTGTAGAAATTTTCATACTTCTTAAACTTCATTGTTCCAAAAATAAAATAAAATAAAATAAGTTATAATTTACAAAATATGGTCATATGAAAATGTTGAGATGTGGAGGAATGTGTAGGAATTTGAGCAAGGCGGGTCAGAAATAGGCATGGCTGAGCAAAGATCTGCTCCTCAAACTGAG